>NMRB01000554.1:27126-88108 GCA_002633025.1 Notospermus geniculatus
CCCCCCCCCCCCCCCCCTCTGCCATTACGCACATCTATAGTCAACATTTTCATCGCGACTCCAGATTTCACATGTGTGGCGGAGAACGGAATGTGTGGTCGTCGTTGACTACTTAAGCCGCGTTGGTGATTTTAGTAATGCGTGGATGTGATTATGCCGTTATTCGTCAGGTCTATAAATTAAATCTTTTATTTAATACTGTAGCAAGAACCCGTGGCAATTGGCGATTCTGAGTTTGGCCGAGGTTGGAATGCACGGCACGGCTGGAATTGGTGCAACACGGTGTGCGGTAGGGAGAATTTAGAAAGCAATCGAACAACACCGTTAAAAAAGTAAAATTCCTACCAGAACAAAGTCCTCTTCACAAATTAAACCACCCTTTGCATCAGGATATTGTATCCTCTATTACCATGCCAAATTTCAAGGCAAAACAAAGCTTCTAAGTGTGACTTTAATGAGCCGACTTCCAGCATTATTATATAGACTCTCGAATATATTTTCAAAAAGCTAAAAAGCTTCATTGCCGATAACTTCTACTTCATTCTATGGTTTCGTTCCGGTTTTAGGGTCATTCCGCATTTTCATTTCTGTTCCGTTCCGTCAAAAACTATGCCGTTCCGGGGATAATAACTACCCTAAAACAGAGCTCAGCACTAATAAAAAATGCTTCATTTGCAAAACATGCTTCACTCTTTGCCTGTTCTGTTGGTGACACCGGTACGTTAAAAAAAGTCACTTTATGAAATAGGCCCCTGATTATTCGAACCTATCAGAATCAATCAAAATCAGTACAAAATTTCATAAGCTCGCCTCATAATTTTTGCACTTATTCAAGTCTTTTTTTATCAGAAAATGATGAGATTTTTACGAACCTGGGAAATGGCAGCTATATGTACCGTCACTACCCTTCCCCCAGGGAGTTACATGGAGAAATCACGTTGAAGCATGGCACGTGTGTGCCCAGCATCGTGGAATGGAGATACGTTGAGAACAGAACACGCAGTAAGGAATCTTTGAATCCATTATTTGATATTAAAGGTGCTCTAGTTCGAATTGTAAACATTACGGTGTGCCACCTATTGTCAACTTCTGGTACAAACAAATCAGATAAAATTGAATTAAATCTCGCCTTTCACAACTTTTTGTTCGTTTTTGAGCGTAAAATCATAAATATATTTCAGTTACAAGAATATTTATCAAGATAGATATAAAAATAGATAACATTTATGTTTTGGTATACACGGTACGGTGCTGCCACCTGTCCGAGGAAAAATAACTATTATAATCATCCATGTAAATAAACAAACCGTAGTGTTTACAATTCGAACTACAGCACCCTTAAAATACAGGGGCGGATACAGAGGGGGTGTTCTGGGGGTTGGAACCCCCCCCCGTCGGCGACAAAAGATAACATTTTTTTTCTCTAAACATCAAACATCTCGCTTGTGGCGTAACGCCTGCCCGTGTCTTTGATGTAATCATGGTGATACAGTCGTTGCATCGATGATTCGACGAAATTCTATTCCCCTGCTTGGGAAAACTGTTGCCTTACTACTGCTATTACTTACTGTTATTATACTGGTAGGCCTACTGCATTGTGTATGCTTGCACTATTTCGAAATGTCGTTAAGAGGCGTGGCATCGGGCTGGCTGGTAAGAACAGGAAGATCACACTGTTCAAAAAAAATGTTTGTATAAGACTTTCTCAACCTCAGATGCCAGGAAATCGTGTCTCAGAGCTTCTAATTTTCAAAATTTTACCCCCGCCAATTCGGCGCCGACGAGGCACGCGGCGAAGGGAAGGCAGAAGAGAGTCCTGGTGCCTCTACCTTCAGAACCCACCCCTCGAGAAAATCCTGGATCCGCCCCTGAAATAGAGCACCTTCAAACTCTTCAATACAGGCGCATGGGCTTAGCTTGTTTACACAATGTAGGCCTACTTTTGTCTTGAAAGGGGAGAACTACAGGCCAAAAGGTGTCGCTGCCTTTTTGATGGGGACCAGGTTGTATGGTCATTTCTACCACTTCAAGAATGGGGGAAATGAAGCTGGGTAGCGTTTACACGCAAGAGTTTTGAACCACAATCGGATTCGATCGGATCGCATGTGGATTTGTACCTGTCGTCTAAACGACATTAGCGAGGTTTAGCACCTTTCCGACTCCGACTCCGACTTCAACTACGAGAATGAACTGCAGTCCGCTATGGACATCCTTGGTAAAAACGATTTGATAGACGTTTGCAAATCGTAAAATGCCATAACTTGAAGGCAGAAAAATTTGGCCTTATAAATCGGAAGTGTGGATAAATAACGAATATTGAAGTCGTAACCCTACTCGTTACGACTTGAAACACGAGTATAATATTTGTAATTTATGTGCACTTCCGATTACGAGTCAAAATTATTCTGCCACAAAGTTATGGCATTTTACGATTTGCAAACGCCTATCAAATCGTTTTTATCAAGGATGTATACAGCGGACTGCAATTCGTTCTCGTAGTTGTAGTCGGAGTCGGAAAGGTGCTAAACCTCGCTACTAATGAGTGCATGGAGGAAAGAAGCGTGTTCCCTATTGTAAAGGTTACCGGGTACATAGCCAAACAATAATTGGTTGTGCAAAGGTGCCAACAGGTGGACATTTCGTCTTGAAGCAACTCGACGGATCCGTCGCAGATCAAAAACCTACCACGCGCAGGTCGACATTTCAGCGATTGAGAGGAACTCGGAGCAACTGGCAGTTCCTCGAACAGCACGCTCAACTAGCGGATCCGGCAGTTGCTCGGAGACGAATATCGCAGGCCGGAGTGGACACAATTTATATTTAATGTTCACATTAATTCTGATTTTATATCCGCATTAAATCACGAATTTATCCAAAAATCCGCAATGGAATTGTGGACGGAAGCGATCGAGAACACTCACATCCGTCCAAAAGTCCTTATCCGTGATTGGTCGATTTTATGTGGATATTAATTCGTGATTTAATGGGGACATAAAATACGAATTTATATGGACATTAAATAAGTAGTGCGACTTTCTATCCACATTAAAAACTCAGCTGCGATTGGTTGATTAACTGTGGATATAAAGTCTTGACTTAATGTGGATATAAAATCGGAATTAATGTGGACATTAAATATGAATTGTGTCCACTCCGGCCTGCGATAGACGAAAGCGCGCTTAGGTCGACAAAATCGGCAACTGATCAGTCACTCCGAGTTGCTTCCATCGCCGGAAAGCTAGTTGCCGCGAGTTGCTTCAAGACACAATGGGTGATATGAATAAAAATCAGTATCTACTAGCTAGTAGTTAGTAGAAGTAAAAGTAACTAGTTCCAAGTTTTTACTCCAAGTAGAGGTGAACACTTGAATTCATATGAATAAACAGTTTCTTTTACTACAAAGTAATCACTTCTGCCCAACTAGTTTTTACTCGTCTGATCCTGTGTTCACCGTACTGAAATTAATGCTGCTGATTATTCATATCCTCGGCAGTATTTACTGTTTTTGGAGTAACTACTGCTCTAGTATTAAGTAATACTTATTAGTAGTAGCTACAAGTAATTACTTGCAGTAATTACTCCTGTTTTATTCATATAGTCACCAGTAAATACTTCAAAAACTGGAGTAAAAGTTATTACTTGTTTTTATTCATATCACCCAATGTCGACCTGTGAGCACCTTAGGATTGTGGGAGTGGGCCAGATCCAAAACCCGGGCAGTTGCCCCAGGCCGTTTAGACGACAGGCCAAATTCGAATCTGAATGTGGTTTTTTGGCTTGTCGGCTGAACATCAGGAACATCCTGAGAACATCAGGGGTTCTTAGTGCTCGCTCCCTTCGTCACCATGGCGCGAGCAGTAAGAACCCCTGATACACAGAGAAAAAATCGATCTCATCTCGAGCTAAAATGATTTTCCAACTCTTTGTCCCTAAATGAGTTTCTTTTGCTGCTCGAATAGACATAACTGGACGCAATGTTCCCGGAACGCAGCTATGCTGCCACCTTGCGAAGCATTCAATTGTCTTGAGCGGAACGCCACGTCATTGGTTTTTTTCTGTATGTGAGGAATTTGGCTTTTTAGACGCCTGCGGGATTAATCACGTGATTTCCACCACCACCATTGACAAAATTGGCCAGTGTTGTTTCCTGAAGTGTGACAGGGATTAACGTCCCGTGAAAATTAAAGTCGTGTCGGTCCGATTACTCAGCGAGGGATTAGAATATATGGCTATAGAAATCATTACCATTCGATTATATTCTTACAATACCGGGCTTTGTTTGGCGGACTTGCGTTCGTGTTTATTCCTCTCACACCTCTTTTGCGTTTTCTGCACATGCGTATCTTCCCCAAGTGCTGACCCGGGTAGATTCGAACGTATTAACCGCGAGTCGTAGCGTGTATCTCAAACATCCGAACCATCTCTCCATGGTTCGGGTGTGTGTGCATTCGAGAACTTGAGCAGAACGTACCTCATATGCCAAGCCACTGTTATCGACGCTGCAATTAGATCCACACACAGGCCTAGGCCTACTCATATCTCTTATAAGCCGCCCTAAACCTAAACCAACACTGGTTCCGATTCCTCTGGGTCTCCACTTGAGATGACATTAGGTGATGTGAATAAAAATAAGTAATAACTTTTACTCCAGTTTTTGAAGTATTTACTGGTGACTATATGAATAAAACAGGAGTAATTACCTGAAGTAATTACTTGTAGCTACTACTAATAAGTATTAGTTAATACTCGTGCAGATGTTACTCCAAAAACAGTAAATACTGCCGAGGATATGAATAATCAGCAGTAAAATTTCAGTACGGTGAACCCAGGATCAGATGAGTAAAACTAGTAGGGCAGAAGTGATTACTTTGCAGTAAAAGCAACTGTTTATTCATATGAATTCAAGTGTTTACTTCTACTTGGAGTAAAAACTTGCAATTAGTTACTTTTACTTCTAGTAACTACTACCTAGTAGATACTGATTTTTATTCATATCACCCAATGTCTCCAACTGGCTAAAAGAATTCTCAGCTGTTTCCGCTGGATTGTCTGTTGTCTCGAATCAAATAAACAAGTTATGTCTCCATATAAAAAAAAACGTTTCACACCCAGTGGGTTTCGAACCCAGGACCTTCTGACCGCAAGTCGGACACCAGAACCACCACACCACCGAGCTCCTCACAGGAGCAGATTTCGTTTCCCCTCGATTTGTTTTCCAAGACTTGAGTTGTCCCCAAAATCAGACACCAATTTTCTCCAGCTGATGCCCTGTCTCATCGACTGGAGAACTGAGAAAACTCAAAATGAGTAGATTTTGTCTCTACTTGACATGAATTCAAGGTGTGTCCTTCAGAATGAGACTCTAGTTGCAGTTGTCTCCAGTCAATGCAAAGAGGGCATCAGCCGGAGAAAACTGATGTCTCATTCTGGGTTCGAGTAGCAAAAGACTCATTTTAGGGACAAAAGAGTAGGCTGGAGAATCATTTTATCTCGAGATGAGATCGATTTTTTTCTCTGTGAATAGGAGCAGTCAGCCGCGAGTATTGCCAAAAGATGGCAGGCAGCAAAGTTCTACCGAACCAATAGGCACGCGGAAAAAATCCCCCCATCCCCGGAAATAATCCACCCAGGAAAATCCCCCGGGATCCACACGGGAAAAAACACATTTTGGTAAAGTAGCAGCCTTTTATTGGTTCGCTATGGAGCCACTTGGAGCGCTAGCTGCGGCCATATGGACCCCTATTTTCACACCAGTTTTGAAGCTATTTTTAGACGTCAGCTTTCCTTGACGTTTACGGCCTTATTTTGCGGTATTTTAACGTCATATTGCGTCTGGTGATAGTGTACCACTAGCTTTCGACCTGATTAGTTGGGCAGTACGAACAGACGTCAGCAAAGGTACAAATTTCGGCGATTTCTCGCCGAGCTTGTGTACAAAGTGTAGTTCCACGATTTGTCCGCTATGAGCGCTGGGTATTGCATGGTCGCGTCGATTTTTCGTAGGGGTGGGCAGCCACCCCTGCGTTCACATGTTCAGCCAAGCTTTTTCCCGTGAGATTCGTCATGTTCGTGTGCAGCATGGAGGAATAACAGGTTATTCCTCCATTTTTGTGTGCAGTGAGTTTACAGTCACCACTTCCTCCACATATGTGTGGCGGTCTAGGAAAACCCGTCGGATGTCGCGTTTGAGGAAAGTGTTAATGGCCTTGGTGAACCCGCACATTTCAATAGCCGAAACGTACCACGTAACAGGTGAACAATAGCAGTTCAATGCACAGGCAATCTAACAACCCAGCTTGTTGATCACTCAGCGACTTCCGACGGGTTATACCAGACCGTCACACATATTCCTCCCTTCTCCCCAACCATGCTTATTCGACATAGCGAACCCTGTCGCCACCAGGCTTGTAATTTTGTTTATTGACACACTCTTACAATGTTCCTCCTGTAGAAGCCACTTTCGCTTCGTTTACTTTTCACAAGGAAGGCGCCTCCGTTTTCAACATCTTGGTATGCTTTTGAATCCTGAAGTTGAAATGAATTAAGGTGAAGGGATTATACCTAGGCACAAAATACACTCTGAAAAATTTCCCGTCGTACTGACAAGCTGGAACTAGTTCTCAGCCATCTATACTATAATGGACGGTAGCCATGTTGGATTTTGTTATCAACCTGAGTTGACCTGTTATCTGCTATACCTTGCTATGTAATGACTGTACACAGTTACGGTGGACCGGACTCTCTGCCCTATCTCCTCCTTAGTTAGGGCTTGAAGCCTACAAAGAGCGGCCTATGTGTACAGTACAATATGAGGAGACTGCCCTTACGGTATTTTGGTTTTAAAAGAAGCGTGGTTTGTATGAAAAAGAGAGAAAATCAGATGTGTGGTGACCTGCGCTGCCATCTACAAGAATGGCAGTGACCTACTACCAGCAGATACACGGTGGGACGCATGTGAACCTAGCTATCATGAATCTGGGTCACCTTGGCATTAGCCTGGAGATAAGGCTGATTGTGTAATAAACCAGATGTGATGCTGCTGTTTAGAAAGTCAAAACTCCTCACTGCTCATGAATTTGACGGTTAACGATTAATAAATTAATAAACTACCCCTCTCCAAATAAACTCATCAATAAAGCAACAGACCCTCTACCACAGAATATTCTAGACAAACTAACTCCCTCAAATGTGCTCGCCACGGGTGAATATGCTAGTATGCTTAAATTGACACGGTCTATCTTGCCGGCGGTGTAGGCCCCCTACTTTCATCTGCGTCGATGCAATCCTTGTGCCGGTGGCGCGTTGCCTGCCTGGCATTCAACTTCTATTTCTACAAAGATTCTTTTTTTGGAAATCACATTCTTCTACATCATAGTGGCTTGTGGTATTCGACTCGATGACTCGATGGCGCGACCACTCGATGACGCGATCGTTGCTATGGATGTTGCTAAAACATTTTCGGCCACTTCTAACATGCGGATTCGGCAGAATCTGCGGAATGAGGTTAAATCACAGGATTCAGTCATGCAAAATAGCCCAAGTGTGTATCTGTACTAGAGTATACCGTGCATGTTTGTAGTACAAGGTTCTTATCTGTGGTCCTTTTGTTTCCGCTAGCCAGGTGTATTTACCCTCATAATGCTGTCATAATTCCAACGAGATGTGTGCACATGTTTACAATGCTACCTTGAATAAAATTCTGGGATCAACTTTTTGCGATGCCATTTGGATTGCGCTTTGTCGGCCGCGTTGATGACAGTGTTGGAAAAGATGCTTTTGATTGCTGTTTTTCCCAAACGTTTAAGCAAATTGCGACTCCCAAACTGCATCCAGATTACGTGAATGGAAAAGGACAAAATGCTGGGGATAAAATTGACCCACTTTTAAAAGTGTGATGATTTATTGATGAGAATGCCTCAAGGCCAGCTCACCAAAATCCCAATTTCGATCGCGTCACCGAGTGGTCGCGTCATCGAGTCATCGAGTCGAATACCACAAGCCCATAATAGTCAACCTCCTCAGGTAGGTCATCCCACTGTTATCCCAAAATATAAATTGCACCCTGGTTCCGATAACCCGTGGGTACTAAAATAACACAGGGATGCCTTATGGATGAGTTGATAATTGATCCAGGTCAGTGTTGGTCGTGAGTACAGGCCATCGCCGCATTTGGGTTTTAATCAGAATCAGAATTAGCCCAGTGGGTTCAGCGTTGCCGTTGTCGATGGCCATGGGCTCGAGCCCGGGTAATGGAAGAATTTTTCTCCATTTTTTTTTCTTTTGCACAGGTTTTCTCTGTTTGGAAGTAAGGACTTGTCCCGCTATCGATTTTCTTTCCGCTGTCCAAAACAACTATTCCCCAGCATTTTATGATCTGAAAGTCACTTCGTGAATCCTGTCGCCACCAGGCTTGTTTAGGTCTAAAAATACCTGGGTATTTTAAGAAATCAAACGATAAACGTTAACTTTACGATAACGTTATTTTTCATACCGCGAATTCCCCAGATTATTGATTTTCGGTACAAAACCGTTGTCGTAAAGTTAACGTTTATCGTTTGATATCTTGAACTCCCTATTGCTCAGTTCCTCCGTCAACACATACATGAGCGCAGTGACTGTGGGAGCGAGCAGCAACAACCCCCAGTTTCCTCATGATGATACGATGGGTGTCATATATTGTCACCATTCTCTGGCAAGGGAATTCTGTTACGTTTGTGTAGTTTTTAGCAGGCTTAGGCCTGCAATGTTGCCGGTACCGGTATGTTTTGTGATTTACATGTATTTTTGTTGTGGTTTAATCATGTAATACAGAGTTTTAATTTTGAATTGATCTTTATTATAATTCTTTCATTGCAGGTCAGTGCGAACAAGAGGAAAATGTGTAGTGTCAGGAGGAAATAATCTAGGAGGTAGTAGAGTCATTTTTTGGGAATCCGTGACCATTTTTCCCCTACCTTTTTTTCTTGATTGATTTGACATTCTGAACCATTTAGAAGAAATAAGAATTTACAATGTGCACTGGTAAGTCATATAATGCTGACCGCAACGACTGGATCAAATTTGATGAAACATACATGTACGTCACAAGTAAGTAGGCCCCCACTGCTAGACCGGGCGCAACAAGCTACATGTATAGGCCTTGGAGGGTCATGAGAGATAAAAAAAAAGATGTTTTAAATAAATATTGAGGTGGAAGACTGTACAATAACAGTACAAAAAGGGTGGTGGACGGTGGAGGACGGTGGTAGACGGGGGTGGACGGTAATTAGCACGACCGGGCCTTGGCTTAGTAAGTAGAATCAAAACAGGTGTGGAAGAAATCCAGGTCCCTTGACCTGTAGTGTAGACGCATAGCACGACATACATATGAGAAGGCTTACACATTGCCCTTACGTCATAGCAGACGAACAACAACAAGCTCCCGCGAGGCCTGCTGTGGCATGCCTTGCCCGGCCTATCTTTAGGCCCTAGGCCCAGGCCTGGTACATGCATGCATGTCAACAGCATGTGGATGTGTGCATGTGTGTGCATGCATCACTGCACTGTGTCTGTGCATGTGGATATGCCTGATGATGTTCGTTAGGCTTCGCCTAGCAGTTATTAGGCCTAATCCCGATGCTTACCTTTCAAAGTTTAGGGCCTAGGCCTAAGTCAAGTTTTGTTCATCATCCGTAGTTCGCTGCCTATGTAGGCCTAGATCAATCAGGCTTGCATGAACGAAACACAAATCATGAAAGAAAAGATCCGAAAATCGAGTCACTGATTCAACGACCTTGACCTGAACTAACACTGATTTCACGTCCTAATCGGACATCGAAACGTCGAGTGAGAGAGTACCAGTCTAGCAGACGCGCATACATACTATGATACGGACTATTTTTCCATCAGGCAATGCGGTTTACATTATTTTTGATAGAGAGATAAAGAAAAAGATGTTTTAAATAAATATTGAGGTGGAAGACTGTACAATAACAGTACAAAAAAGGTGGTGGACGGTGGAGGACGGTGGTAGACGGTAATTAGCACGACCGGGCCTTGGCTTAGTAAGTAGGCCTAGAATCAAAACAGGTGTGGAAGAAATCCAGGTCCCTTTGACCTGTAGTAGACGCATAGCACGACATACATAGGCTTAAACATTGCCCTTTACGTCATAGCAGACGAACAACAACAAGCTCCCGCAGGGCAGGAAATAATCGACGGCACTCGCGGCATTTGCCGCCGAATTCGCCTGAAACGCCGCCGATGCCACTATTAAACCACGGCACACTTTTGCCGCCGAAAAAAAACGTGTTTGTCTTATTTATTACCCTTTCCCGCCGTCAGCATGGTCGGAGAAGCCTCGGCGATGTTCACCCTGAACAGCTGACGAATTGGAATTCCCAGTCAATCTACATTCCAGGTATCACATTCACCGCAATAGCACACGTTGACATGTAGAGCGTAAGGAACCTAGGCTCGAGGTTAGGCCTAATTTTAACATCGTTTTTAGCATTGTGGGATGCGTTCCGAATGGTGGAGACGGAATATACCGAATCGTTCAGCCAATCACAGGTACGTTTACGTTTCCGAGTCTCAATCAACGAATCAAATTCGTCGTAGCATGTTGTGTTGAACATGATCAGATTATGATGATGAACCGTGGTCATGGCGTCGGCCAGCTCGGTACAATCGACGGGGTCGAAGCAGCTAACAATCTTTGATTCATTCAATCATGTCAGTCGACCAAATACCGTGGAACATGTGGACAGGGAACCGACCGATGCCGTGACAATAACCACGGAAAATCAGCTGTCGGATGACGACTCCGAGGTAGGCCTAAATAATGATGGTGTGTCAGTGACAGCGACATCGACAGTAGTGTGTGCTAGGCCTACTAGGCCTACTGTGCCTGCTGCCAACAATGCATTGCCTCATGCACGGCCTGTGGGCAAGGCGAAATCGTCGAAGTCAAAGCTGCAGCCGAAGTGTACAACCGTCAAGAACTGGGGTTTGGACTATATAGACTGGGAGGGAGATGAAGATGGCCGTGTCAAACGAATATGGTGCAAAGTGTGCAGGGAGTTTCCTGCTGCTTCTGTGCAGTTTTTGCATGGTGGTCAAAGACAGATGGTGGACTGTGAAGCCTACATAAAAGGGACTGATGTGGTAAAAAAGGTTAATGCAGTGGATCATGTCAAAACTAAAGGCCACCAAAATGCGGTGCGGGTTAAGCACGCCAATGAGAAGGAATTCCTTGACACTGATATTGTTAAGTCTGTTACCCGTATGGATGAAGTGACGGAGGCACGGGTGTGTAAACTTTTTGATATTGCATACGGGGTAGCTTATCGTGAAAACCCTTTTACTGAATTTCCGGAACTTGTACGGATAGAACGCAAGCATGGCGTGGATCTTGGACACAGTTACGAGAACAGAAAAGCATGTGCAACATTCACCAATGAGATTAACAACTACATGGTGGATGGGCTTAAGGGGAAGCTGCATTCAACGCAGTACCCATCATACTTCTCCCTTTCATTTGATGGCTCGACAGACAAAGCAGCTAATGAGAAGGAGACAACAACTGTACGCTTTGTCAATGAAAAAGGAATGGTTGAGGAGAAACTGTTGAGGTAATTTATATTCAGGCCCTACACTACTACAGTGTAGGTCTAGTCAAAATCAAGTCCAGAGATGATTTTAAGTTCAATCAGTTGTGGTGTGTTGAAAATAAATTGAATGCAGTAGAAGTTAATCTCATTTGCAGTTGCAAGTGGGGGGTCCTAAAGATTCTATTTTACTTTCAGTATCCAACATATTGACTTTGCGGACGCTGGGTCAATTACGCAAGGCATTAGGGACACCTGTGGCCGTTATGACCTGGATATGAGCAAGGGTCTTGTTGCTGCGTCTGCTGATGGGGCTTCCGTGAATTTCGGAGCTATCAATGGTGTGATGACAAGGTTGAAGGAATCTGCTCCCTCCATGTTGTCTGTCCACTGTTCTGCCCATAAACTAGAGCTTGCCATTAAAGATGCATTCAAAGGCACATACTTTTCACAGGTAAAAATAAATATACAGCATGTTTTCAGGGTCTGGGAGTTTCCAAATTAGCCCAAATTTTTTAGCCAAACAAAACATTGTTTTCCCTGTTTTACAGGTTATCGATGAGCATCTAATGCGGATGTACTACTTCTATGAAAAGTCCAAAAAGCGTTTCAGGGAGCTTAGGTTGGTGGGAAAGCGACTGGAATTGCCTGTGGTGAAGCCTCCAAAAGCCTGTGGTACCAGGTGGATAACACATCGTCTTGCTGCTCTCAAAGCCATGGACACCAACTACCCTGCCATCATGGCACATTTAGAAGACCAGGCATCAGGAGTTAGAAGGGACATGCAAGCAGCAGAGGTGCAGAGGGTGAAAGGATATATCAAGAAAATGAAAACTGTTCAATTTGTTCTACATTGCGGCATATATATGTCAATTTTGAAACAGTTATCCCTGTTATCACTCTGCATCCAAACAGAAGGTAAGACAGTGTCCGAGGTGCAGGTTGAGATAGAAGCCACACTGCAACACATTGCTTCAATGAAGCAATTAAATGATGATGAACTGATGAAACTAGGTGGCATTGAGATTACTGTCACTGAAGAAGGAAATGCTTCAGCCAAGTACATGGGGGTAGCTTTGTCTACAGAAAAGGTTTGCTTTAGACAGGCCAAGGCTTCATTCTTGGCAGGATCTAGAGCAGTGTTGTTAAATGTTAACAACTGTCTTGTTAGAAGGTTTGATAGTTTCATGAAATCTGAGATTCTAGATGCAATGAAAATAATTGACCCAGGCAATTGGCCTCAGGATAAAGATGAATTCTACGCATATGGCAAGGAGGAGATGACGAAGTTGGTGAATCATTTCCAGTTGGTCCTCCAAGCGAATGGTTGTGATGTTGATAATGTTGAACCTGAGTGGCAGAAGCTCAAAATCGATGTCAGAAAACATCACAACAAGGTAAAATACCGTGATCTATGGCCTTGTATTTTGACAGTGAAGAAAGAACGTTACAGAAATGTCATTCATATTGTCAGAATAATCTTGTCTGTTCCAGTAGCATCGGCCAATGTTGAGAGGACATTTTCTACTGTGAAGCGTATCCTGGGGGATTGGCGCCTGTCGTTAAACGCAAGTACCATGGAAGCTCTAGTCCGTATATCAATGGAAGGGGTGGATCCTGTGGATTTTGACCCATTGCCAGTTGTCAAGAGGTGGAGAACCTCTGGGTGCAAAGTAAGACGCCCTAATGTCAAACCACATGGCCCACATCGTCAGAAGGCAAAAGGTTCTACTACTGCTGACAGTGACACTGACGTCGTTACTTCTGTGGGAAATGGTAATGAGAGTAGTGCAACTGACGAAGCATTGAATGCTGCACCAGTGACAGGTGCAGTGATGACTGATCAGCATGTCCATGAGCTTTCGGCCTCTGATGATCCAGGTACGGGTAATGTTGGTAACCATTTTGACCCCCACTCCCAGTTGAGTCATGATGATGAGTTACATGTAACTTCTCCAGATGGTTCAGGTCAGTTTGAGGAAGACTGGTCAGATAATGATCTTGGCAATCTGAATGACATGTCTGATGGTGAAGTAGAAATCATGATGGACACTGATGAAGAAACAGAGAGTGTTCAAATAATGGATACTGATGAAAAGGAAGCTGATGATGAGGTGATGATTGTAGAGTAGTAAGTAGGGTGTATGTTGAAATTGAAGACATGAATATGTACTGTTGTTAACTGTTTTGTTGAGTTTGATTAAATTTTACAGGGTTAATATTTTGTAGGTATTCTCTGAGATCTCTGTCCATTCCAGAGATTTGCTGAGTCATTTACAGACTCAGACATGCATGTTACAAAGTTTTTAATTTTTTTAACTAAGTCACAAATTTAGTGATGCTCAGCTGGTTCTTCCTCTGCCACAGGCATTTCAATTTTAGCAACAATGTCCATCATGATTGATAACTAACTGAACAAAAGTAATTCAGCAATACTGCTGAATTAGGTTTATCGGCACGGCTACTGTTGTGGTTATCGTATATTAGCAAGATGCCCTGGCCTCTAGTCTTGGGTGGCAAGGACAGCTCCTAGTCCTGAGAATGATTTGGTGAGAAAATTTGGTGTTATTAGTTATTAGTTCTGAGAATTGTTTGGTGAGAAAATTTGGTGTTATTACTTCTGAGAAATAAAAATGAAAAAAGTTGAACAAGTTCTTATAATTTTTTTTTGTATTTCTTCTTATGTTTTTTCACCTCACCCTTCACCAATTGGTCACAGACATTTGTCTTGATTCCCATTTAACACTATGACCCATTGATTGTCCACATGGAGGAGGTGTACAGGGTTTTGACAATGATTTAGACCTTGGAGGAATTTCTTGAGTTGGCAGGACCTGTTCAGTAGTTAATGAAAGATGGATCATCTGCTCAAGAGAGGGGAGTTCTTGCTCCAAGGCTCCATCCAAGCTATTAATTTCCAAGCCCTGTAGTGTGAGGTCGGACATCTGTGACTAATCTATGAAAGTTGAGAAAAAGAAATTAGATGAGTGAAACAAAGGAAGGGAAACATTAACGAGGAAGCAATGACAAACACAGATTTTTACAATTGGTACCACATTTATTTCTACACTAACACCAGCAGACAAGACAGTGTAGGAAGTACAAGCAACTACAAACACATTGTGACAATCACACATGATCTACCTACCTGTAATACTAAATTAGTCACAACAGGGTTCTAGGGTAGGGTCATGGTACAATGTTAGGACAGGATTAAGTGCTGTGATGACACACACACCTGACATATCATTAACAAATCAACACCAATGAGGAAAATGGAAAAATTAAAATTGCTGTGGAGGAACAGAAAAATGCTGTGGAGACCCTCCAAGCTCCACAGCATTTTTTTTGAAAAATGCTGTGGAGGGAAATTTGTTAATTTCCAGGCCTGTCCCGCGAGGCCTGCCTTGCCCGGCCTATCTTTAGGCCCTAGGCCCAGGCCTGGTACATGCATGCATGTCAACAGCATGTGGATGTGTGCATATATTTCTTCTAAATGGTTCAGAATGTCAAATCAATCAAGAAAAAAAGGTAGGGGAAAAATGGTCACGGATTCCCAAAAAATGACTCTACTAAGGACCCTACTCCTGAAGTAGGCTCTCAGCACTCAAAACGAGTTTTTGAAATAAATATACCATATTTTGCATTGCAGTGTTTTTCATCCTCAATTTAACTGATTTTAACATCATTAGGACCAACATTCCGTGAATGTTTACTCACGGGATGGCGACAAACGATGATTTTGTGCGTAGGAACAGGCTGTTATATACATTAAGACCGCGGGTGGTCACGCTCAGAAACAGGAAGAGCGTGTTGCGCATGACCGGATTTTCCTTCATTTTCAATCGTGTCCCCAGGAATCTGGCGAGGCATCACGTGACTGGTCGTCAAGGGCCGCCATTTGATTCTTGACGCAAGGAAACCAACCGCGGCGTAGCGGCAAATCAGCGAAGCTTGCTAATTACGTATGCGTTTCACAGCAATCATTTTGGCCTTGGAGGGGAAATTTCGCCTGAAACTTTGTCACCTGATACTGAATTTACAAGAGTAAGACGGGCGTTCAAACCGTACAGGATCGGTGTGTATCATAATTGTGAGGCGAACTGATGTGAAAATTAGTCCAAAACGGGATCCAGTTATGAGTTTGAAGCGTTTTTTGGTAACCGGCGATGAACATGTGACGTCATCATCTGGGCCATAAATTATTCTCAGGGACGAAACTGCATGAAAACGAATTTAGCCGATTCCGCTCGCTGAATATGTGACGTCACTGGTGGTGTCATAATCGCTTCGCTTTTCGAAAACGAAGTTAGTCCATTCTGCTCGGCTGTTTCGTCGTACACACATGACACATGTGAAGTACAAAATACACAGGTCGTGACGTGTACATGTCGTGGCATGGCGAAGGCATTTTCCACGTAATCTGTGTGGAAATTGTCGGTAACTAGCCTGCACTGAAATAATATTTACTAATTATGCAATGTGTTGTTAATGTTGGGCCCCGCCGTCCGTGTTGCACAGCCTAGTGGGCAGCTGTGCAACTGCCTGAACTCATAGTCATATGAACTCGCCACACACACGGGACTGTGTTTAAGGAATTGAACCAGAGGCGGAGGACCTCTGTTGAGTATCCCAAACACTCGAGGGTGGAGCTAAAACGCAGTCCAAACCCGAGGCGCTTCGCCGAGGGTTTGGACGAGTTTTACGCTCCACCCGAGAGTGTTTGGGATACTCAACAGAGGTCCGACGCCGAGGGTTCAATTTCTATTCTAAAACATCTCAAACTAAAGCTAAACCATGAGAATTGGTGCGAATACAAGCCATTTATCACCCACGACCGTCCGGTTTCCCGGCCTTCTGGCACGGCTTACTGGAAAATGCGGTACAGGCGGAACGGAATCACCCTCGTACCTAATCATGCCGTCATATCCCAAATGCACTGTATTTGTGACCTGGAGTCGCGGATGGTTGGGAGCATTGATTATTCCGTCATACACGTGTTTTTTTAATCTTTTTTTATTGGCACTGCCAACTATTCATCGTGGCCAATGCGGAACCGAAGGAACTAACGTCACGACGTTCCTCAAAACGAAGAGATAGGCCCAATGGGCTCACCAATCCTCCCCAGTGATAAGCTACTCAAGTTTCCGATAATAATCGAAGTTCGGGCATAGACCTGGATGCATGCAGGAGACCTTGCGCAGCACAGATCTACATCGGCGTACAGGGCATGCAGGGCAATAGAGTCCAGCCTACTGCTATGAGCGCCATCATAATGCCATGGTGAATGTTTATGCATATGTTTCATATAAGGTTCTGCACAAGACAGGAGCTAGAAACGACCACAGAGTCAGACACGTCAGAGTTTCTTCGCGAAATAATTCCTACTCCGCGAGAGTATAGGGCGGCAATGACAATAACCAGTCTAGTCATCATAAGGCTATTGCAAAAATAATGGTCACTCTCTTCGGCGGAACGATTCCGCTTGTTCCGTTCCGTTCCGCTTTTTCCAGTAAAGCTAGGTTCATACTTTTACGCCGTAACCAGTACGGCGCTGTGCAGCGTCATCATAATTTCCCGTACGTACATTACGTAGCGTCGTTCATACTTTTTCACATTCCGTGTGATGACGTACGTAAACGTATTTTCCCGTCGGGCCTACATGTACGTCAGTTACGCACAATGATTCATGCTTTCCGCTTCGTTGTATCCTGCGCCGTGCAAGTATAATCACACAGCGCTTCTACTGGGCAAGTGATGGAGCCACACACTGTAGAGGCGCTACTCCGTGCACTGGGTGCATGTGTCAAAATATCAAGAGATTTATAAAAATGTCCAGAATCGAGAGCTGAGTATGGTGGCCTTTAAAGGGAGACATACGTGTTCTAAATTCACTGATAGCTCTCCAGGGGCCTGTGCTATAGCGTAGTGTCACCGTGTATTAACAGACGGCGCTACGCGCTAATCAAATCTAGATAACTTGTGCCCGCCGGGCAATATTTTTCGCATGTCTCCCTTTAAGAGACATTCAGGGCCGTATTTACGAAGCGCGATTAGGCCAACACGCGTGTAAATTTATAGTTATTCATGGTAAGGGCCTAGAAAACCATTGTGTTGCTACCTTGTACGCTGCTTAATCGGCAGCGTTTGCCCGCAGGATAACCACACGCGGTTAACATTCCTGCGTTTACGTGCAGGAGAATCGAAGAAAAGAGTTGAATGACGCTAAACAAGGCCTGTAGGTTGTTCAAATTTTTCTTTGTCCTCCTGCAGCTAGACAAAGGAAAGTTAACCACGGGTGATTATCCTGCGGGTAAAGGCTGCCGATCAAGCAGCGTAAAGGGTAGCAAAACAATGGTTTTCTAGGCCCTTAACGTGAATAACTATAAACTTACCCGCGTGTTGCCCTAATCGGGCTTCGTAAATATGGCCCTCAATGTTTTTTCAATGTTTGACCTCTTTAGTTTCTCTTGATATTTTTCTGACGGATTTTGCCGCGGGATGAAAGTTTTTTCCCCGGAAAAAACATTTATTCCGCAGATAAAATTAGTTCCACGGAAGAAACATTTAAATGTTTTTTTTCTGCGGAATTCATTTGTTCCACGGAATTCATTTGTTACTGGGGATCGGACCATGTAGGCCCTAGGCCTAGGCCTACCTCAAAGGTGACAGGCGCAGATGTTTCCATTTCGTCGGTCTGACTCTGACAGAAAATATCAAGATAGGTAGTAGGAATATTGTGATGGAACATGGTTTACTAGATTCCGACAAGAAATACAAATAGATTGATATGTGGTAGGCCCCCAATGTCAATTTTGACCCTGCCCGGCATTGCGGAGAAATGGGGCAATAAACCCCGTGCCACAGTCATGTGGAATGAAACCTCTCAGCCGATCAGAATTGAGAATGTAAATGACCGGATAAGTTATAGTTATAAATGAAAAAGGTGGACTTTTGTTTATATTTTCTTCGTGCCAGTACATCTTGTGGGCGACGGTCACTTTTGCCTACATGTAGGCCTAGCTCAGAAATGCTAAATCATTGTAAATCACGTTGAGATGAACGGGGAAGTCATGAGACTAGAGCCTGAGGTATCTGCTTCAAGTGTGAATACCCTTAAAGGCCCGTTTATACAGAGCGCGACCGCGACTGCGACCGCGACCGCGGCACCGACCGCGGCAGCCGCTGTGTATAAACGAAAACGCCGTGGTCGCCTGGAAATATGCCAGGACCACATTGAAGTTCACATTACAAAAAAAGTGTCGCGCGGCATTTTCAAAAATTTCGCTCTGGAGGCAATCTCTGCGGCATGCCGCGCGACCAAAATTTTGGTCGTGGCCGTGGTCGCGTTGTGTATAAACGTTCCCATTCATTTTACATTTGATCAATCCGATGCGGCTGCCGCGGTCGGTGCCGCGGTCGCGGTCGCGCTCTGTATAAACGGGCCTTAATTGCTATAAATCAGCAACATCTTTCTCGACAGCCTATTGCGCTTTGTTGCGTATACGTAAAAAGATAAAATCAACCCAACCCCTGCGGATTCCCTACGTATAGAGGAACTTCACGTGACGTCATCATTGACGTCATAATTCGCACGTCAGCCATGTTGGACGTCACCTGAAGCTACAAATGCGTTGGACGTGACGTCCAACATGGCGGCATCTCGTCGCGGCAGTGACGTCACAATCGTCAGTGAAGAACCTCTATTCTACCAGTCAGTCGGCCACGGCGGCGATCGCAGCGCCATATGCGCCATTCTCTTGACACGTTTTCAGTGGCGGCGCCTAGCGGGAGAACGAATTATGAAAACCCGCCGTTTTCGACATCCCCTGTTCCGCGGTGAATACCGTGGTTGTAGTGGAATGACACACCCAACATACAACGCGAGTTGTGAGTACACATGCAGAGCTTCGCGTACGTACCTTGTTTGTGGAAAATAACGACGTTTTGAGTGAATTATTAGCAATCTTCGGCTGCAGTAAATTTCGGCAGCTTCTCGGACGTGCCTCACGGAATCTGCACTCATTTGCGTGTTGACAAAAATTAACGTCTGTAACTTTCGTTGTTGTTAGGGTTTATCGATATCTTTCACATACAAAAAAATTGAGTTGGTCCAGTCGGCCTGTCGTCTGCACGATATCCCATAATATGCCCCAAAAATCCCATAATTTCATCGATTATTTGCGAATATTTCTATTTTTAACTCGGGATTCCCTCGATTCGTGACGTCATAAATCACGTGATCGAAGTGCACGTGCGTTTGTTTACATAATTTGCCATCCACCCAGCCATGTGAAAATACACAATGCAGCAATAAATGAGTGGAAATCAACAGTTCACAGCATGCACTGTGCATTAACTTCTTCACCACCGCACTCCAGTGTGGTGGTCATCTCATATCATGAATATAATGCCCCACTTCACTCTCTGTTATGTTGAGTCTGATTTGACCTTGTTGATGGCAATNAAGTTTATTTAAAAGAAACCTGGTTTATTTGAATTAATGAACAAACGGCTTGCCATAAGCAGCCAGCCTGGATCCAGAAAGCTGAAGATGCATTCCCTTGCACGGATTCATAAAGACACTTTTGCCAAATTAAATCCTGCCAAGTCTCACTTTAGGCCAGAGGTGGTCTTTATCTATTTTTGATGGGAGGTAATGTGGCAGGGTTAAATCATCTGCATTCCTAAATTCATATCTCATTGTCCAGAGAAACAGATACCCGGAACAGATACCACAAATTTCCATTCAAAGAACATACTACAGGATGATCCATTGTTAAGGAATCAAATTCCTCTCATTTGTAGTGTTCAAGTTGCTGGGAACTGAGATCCAAAAATGGGATTTTTACTTTGACTCAAGAATGTAGCTTTTCATCTTTTGACTGACTGGCTAGGCTCCCTTGTTTTTCAGATACTATGTGGATGTGTACTCTGTAGTCATGACAGTCACCCAAGCCATCCAGGCATTCTGAGAATAATTTTCATCTGTAAGATAGTGTGGTCAGAAAATACAGGAAAAAGGAGATAGTGTGAATGAATTCACTACAGCATAGCATTTATTTGATGCTTGCAGCTCTGCTTATGTGTGGGCAAATGGTCAATACCTGACATACACCTGGAAATGATGCTGGTGTTGGGAGTTTCTTAACAGAAAGAAAATGGAGTCTGCAGCCAATACCAATAGTACAGCTGGCACACATTTCTTCTCAATCTAGGTTACTTATTTTTTTCTTGATACAAGTTTTTCTTCTGAATTTAATTTCTTTTTACCCAAATTCCAACAACAGTGTTAATAATCAGTGTGTCACCATGATAATAATTACCAGCTTGGTGAAAATACTTACACCACACAGTTAGTTGGAATCAGGAAAAAAGAAAATTAAATTCAAGAAACTGTGTTTTGAAATCCTGATAGAAAAGTTAAGACTGTTATCCCTCTTTGGAGACCACAAACCAGGGAGAGTCAGAGGGTGCAAGAAGTGCACTGATATTTATTTCTTCTACTGGAATCATGTCAATCCTTGACTGAACCTACAGCAAAGGGCCAGACAGGAATGCTGGGGCAGGGCCCTGTTCATCATTTTTGCAACTGCATCTGAAAACTTCAAATAAAGTAGAAATGAAGAAACAAACTCATGAGCTGATCAAGGAAAGTTTTACTGAAACATTCAAGATTCTGCAGAAGAATCTGAGGAAAGGTAGCCTACAGGTAATTTTCAGATATTTTGGATATGGATGGAGGGGTCCAGGAGGAGGATGCCTGGTGGTCTTCATTCACTTGTTGTTTAAATGTTGAATGTTGTCTTCACAATCACAGTCTTGTCAGATTTAAAATGTCATGCTTTTCTTGTCAATGTGTACGGGTGAGAGCGTGAGAGGGATACTCTGTCCGTCGGTCATCCACGAAGGCCTCGCACATAACACACACACCGTCGCAGGACTCTTTTCCAGATGGGGCCTATGCATTGTCACATTGTGTTGTGTACATGACATACACATATGTACACACAGTCAAATCAGCTGATTCAAGGTCCGATCTGAATTTACGGATAACGACGTACAACTCGTAAATAATTCCCCTGAGTCGCCCAGAATGTATGTCACTGTCCAAATTGAGGTGGAATACAGATGCTCGGAGGATAGAATGCTGGTCTCGACATCGCATTGCGTAGAAATCCCAAGTTAAACGTGGGTAAAATTCAGCGATGTTGGTCAATGACCACCATTTTGAAATCGATTTCTATCTCTTTCGGCAAGTTCGTTTCCATGGGTTACGGCAATGTTTGTCGGCAGTGTGACAAGGGGGGACTGACGACCTCCAGAAAAAATGCACTCGTTTGCGTGTTGACAAACAAATGAACGTGAATTTTACAGCGTTCAATCTTAATAGAATTTGCCACAAAATACCACTTTTTGGTGTTGGTCCCTGCAGTGTTCGGTCCCTGCAGTGTTCGATGAATACTCGGTCTGTAAATGCGGGGAATCCCCTGGAAAATTTCATCCACTTCGGTGCGCGCGTCCTCATTCAATCTCGCCGTACGGGAGTTTATCACCATGTCTTGGCAGGCATTTGGTATTAAAACAAAGGAAAACTACCAAACTGTTCAACTTTTGCTGCTTCACATCAATATATTATTGCTGAATATCAAAATATTGCCCGCTCCGAAGTCGGGTTTGGTCTCGCCGAAAACGCCGCGAATATTATGTTAATGAGGTAAACAGGACGTCACGGTGTCAAGAGAATGACGCTTGAATCGGGGGCGTGGCCGACTGACTGAACAGGCCGAGTATAAATATGCTTCTTCCGATGAAGACCGGGCGGATGACCAAAATGTGGACAGACAGTGGTCCTGGAAGAACTTTTTTTCAAAAACAATGCCTGGCGTTCAGCTGGTTAAGTACAAACCAACAACCAAAACATTCTAAATCGCAGGCTCCATCGCAACAAATGTCATGAATGTTGTACGACACATTTAGGCCTAATTCGTGAGTGCTATGCCTGCGCAGTACCAATCCTCGGATGCAGGTGAACGATCAGCGCGATTCAGCGGGATCTCCAAGCTGGGTAAAGTTAAGGATTCTTATGTTTACCCAGGATGATCCTGGGTAAAGAAAAGGATTACCCAGAATGATGCTGGGTAAACATAAGGTATACCCAGGACGACATTGACCCATTCAGCGAAACTTGGTGTCATAGGTCATCTGACCTAGGGGTATATATGTACCAAGTTTCAGATCAATAGCTCCAGCGGTTACGAAACGTACCCTGCTAACGGACGACGACGGACGACGGACGCAGACCCACGACAATAGAGACCTTAAGATCCGTCACGTCCCCGTCCCCGTCCCCGTCGCGGGAAAACAACGTCACGGCGTCATGGCGTCATGCACTCCTGATTCCTGAACACGGAACAGTTTTGGGGCATCAATAAAACCATCGATTGTCGTGAATCTGTTCAAAGATTGAGTAAATAAACGTGTTGTCCGCACGCTGGGAGACTTTAAGCAATTTAGAGGACTGCGTGATCGTAAGGTTTCACGGATTGCGGCTGCGGCTAAGATCGCGCAAGCACTAAGCTCTGTGTGCACCTAGCTTTAAGCCTTCTGGCACCGCGTTCAAAAATTTCATTTTCCGGCTCCGCGGATGACGCTACGTCGATGACGCGACGTCACTGTGTAACAACATGTACATCGTGCCTACATCGTGTACCGGTACATCGGTGTGCAGCGCTAGGCCCAACAAGCTGCAAGAGCCGAAATGAGACAGCAGGGCGCTTTCTTCAACGGATTTTCCGCAGGATGTGGAGCTTATGATACAAAACATTCTTGGGATAGGTCAGTGAGTATAAATCTCGCCCATATTCTCTGCACCGCCTCTCTGAATGCTCGAAGCGAGAAACACATGGTCGGCGGTTTTGGTTGCGACACCAAAGCCCGGTGTGGTTAAAACGAGGCTAATGCATTATCCATTGAAAACAAGGCTCACTCTGACCAAGGTGGTTTAGAATCCACGTTTTAGTGCAACCCAAGAAAACTCTGTACCGTATCCCAAACACTCTGTGCAAAAAAACCGGCCAATGCATTTTCCATTACAACATTGATTTCTCAGTACACAGATGTTTTAGAATGTGCGTTTCGCAGCTAGGCCTACAATCATGTTCAATTCTAAAATGCATAATATCATAGACAGAGTATATGCTTTCGCTGCTTTTAAGAGAGAACGTTGCTTTTCTCTTAAAAGCAGCGAAAGCATACTTTAAAGAACACCGCCAGAAGGCTACATCATGGTAAACCCCTACAAAATGAAAAGCCCCACCGGTTCAATAATTCTGGATTCAAAGATTGAGTGGGGTGTACACACCATGACCAGGGTTTATGCAGCGTCATAAAAGCCCTGTTTACACTACATAAAAACCCGCGTCTCACACGGGCTTTTTCTGTCTACACCTGTTAAAAGCGCGGGTCTAATAGACCCGGGGAAGAAAAGTCGGGACTTTTTGAGCCCTCCGATTTCGAAGGGTTTTTGGAGGGCTTAATTTAGACCCGCGTCTCCTGCGGGTTTTTAAGTAGTGTAGACGCAATAGACCCGGGCTTTATCTAGTTCTTGAACACCGCGACAGGCGGCCTGTCTTGTGGGCATGCGCGGTAAAAGCCAGCACTCCAATTTAGCGCCTCCTCTTCGTGAAGAGTACGCTCCAGCAGCGACCCTATCGCCGGGCGTCGCAATTAAGTTCAGCTAGATTTTGGTAGTGTAGACGCTCGCCGGGTCTCAGGCGGGTTTTTTTCAGGCCCGGGCTTGACACGGGCTCAAAAAGCCCGGCGATTTCTATGTAGTGTAACCACAGCTATAAGGTCATAAAAGGTCATGATATTTGGTAGTGCTTTTATGGCCATTAAAAGTCATTGAATTTCAGCAAATCTGTTTGAATGGTCATAAAACTCTTTAAATTTTGAGCAAACAGTTCTTTGTTTTCATTCATCCAAGCTGTCAACGGGTAAATGGACTTATTTAGAAAGGCCAATCATCACAAGCGACGCATGCGCAGACCCATTGCTCGATCATTCTGTGGTAGACGCTTGGCCAGGACGCACGTTTGGAGTGAGCGCTCTCACTGGGCCGTGTTGTGGAGTAGTAGTTGGCCATGGGGCTTGCCTTTGCTTATTGTTTGTAGGGCTTCGGGTGGACATTGAGTTGGGGAACCTTCCGGAATACAGGCCTTCAGGTATAATTTCGGTTTTCCCGATTTGAAGCCGAGAATGGCTGCCGAGTATGGCAAGAGCCGAGTATGGCAAAAAGGCCGGGTATGGCAAGAAAGCCGAGTATGGCAAAAGCCGAGTATGGCAAAAAAGCAGAGTATGGCAAAAAAGCAGAGTACCCGTATGGCAAAAGCCGAGTATGGCAAAAAAACCGAGTATATGGCAGAAAATCCGAGTATGGCAAAAGCCGAGTATGGCAAAAGCCGAGTATGGCAAAGGCAGAGGCTCAGTGAAATGGCGATTACCGACATGCCGGGAGAGTTGGTGAAAGTACATTGTATATTGCTCCGAGAATGGAGGAGGTGCGGAAGGAAAGGTAGCAAGATTGGCCATGGGGAGTGCCGCCATATTGTGTGAGGTACGTGCGTGATAAGGCCGATGCATGCTGTGCATGCATGCAGGCCAGGCACTCGGTAGGGCTGAAAGGGTAAATGTCGTCCTGGGTATATACAAAGATTACGCAGGATCTCAATCTTCACTAAAACAATACCCTGGGTGTACTTTCGGTAGCCGAACATCACCCAGGATCGTAATGTGACACCTGCATTCGAGGTTGTCTCGCCCCTGGTCATGTGACCGCCTGAGGAATGTCATGAACAGCTACACTCAACAAGTACCGCGGTGCGAGACCGCGAGATTCCACGGGATTTCTAAATAGGACTCGTTCCTAGGCACTGATTGCAGATGCTGGGTGATGTTCGGCTACCGAAACTACACCCAGGGTATTGTTTTAGTGAAGACTGATATCCTGGGTAATCTTTGTATATACTTAGGACGACATTTACCCTTTCAGCCTCGGTAGCATAATCGGTGGACCGAGGCATTTATAGAATGAAACATACATCAGAGATTAGTGGGAGGTTAATTGAATTACGGCGTACGGTTACGTGTAGCTTTGCCGTGCATGGTGGGGTGTTGTATTGTGCCAGCTCATTAGGCCGGGGTGTGGTATTGTGTAGGACGTGTGAGGAAATAAGGCGAAGCAAGCGAGGGGTAAATTGGGCAGTGTGGTTACAAAGGTGTGAGGTGGCGGTGATCTGATATACGTTATTGAAAACACTATAGGGTATGTTAATGCAAAAAAGGGAACTGCATTTGATGTTTTGCCATCAACCCAAACACGGGGATACTAATGCCCGGTTGCTCAGGTCGTTGTTACCTGAGTCAAGCTTATATCCCGAACTCGACTTCATGTAAGTAGCACTTATGACCAGACATAAGTACAGCTTAATCGATTCCGAGTTCATTGCACAACCCGAAATAGGCCTTATCGCACCTAGCACATGGCCAATCAGCATAAATCAGCGAAGCGGAAAGGGCCCAACCATCAGCGCCCCCGCAGTACATTCACAATGCATCGTCCTGTGCATGGCGTGCATTTTTTGTCAACATTGGCGAATAAAAGTCACTTCCAAAAGCCTGATGTGCCTAAACTAACTAGCTACGTGGGCGGCGGTATAAAGTGATTCAAGTGGATCAATTATTGACCACTGATCGTCTTCGCGATCGCCAAAAATCGATGATTAGTCCATGTAAACAACGCCAAAACATTATCATATTATCGTGCAACCCCACGCTGATTGGTCAATAACTGACACGTGAGGGCCACCTTGATGATAAGATCATGACATGTGCTAATCTTTTGGAATTAACCATCGATTTTTTGCGATCGCGAGAACGATCGGTAGTCAATATTTGACCGATTTGAATCACTTCATAACGCCTCCCACGTAGCTAGTTAGTTTTGGCACATCCGGCTTTTGGAAGTTGCTTTTATTCGCCATTGTTTACAAAAAATGCAGGCCATGCACAGGGCGATGCATTGTGAATGTACTGCGGGGGCGCTGATGGTTGGGCCTTTTCCGCTTCGCTGATTTTATGCTGATTAGCCATGTGCTAGGTGCGATAAGGCCTATAAACCTGGCATTACACAAACTCGGTTTTATCACCCTGCTTATACGGGTAGGCCCATACAAATGCAGTGCAGTGCAGTGCAGTGCAATGCAGTGCAATGCAGTGAATAAAATAGCCATTAGTCAACTTCGTCCAACACATCCAAATTACCGTCTGCCATCCTTGAAATTCAGCAAAAAACGAGGCATAGGGTCATAAGTCGCGCTTATAACCACCCCTCAGCCAAGTTTATTATAACAAGGGCTTAAACCCGACTTGTGATTTGAGTGCAGGTTGTGCAACGCGCTGAGAAAATAACACCAGACATAAGTCGCGTTTAAGTCGGGCTTGGTATGAACTCGACTTGAATGAGAGCTGTGCAACCGGGCATATGTCCCTAGTGAGATTCCACGAATCTTACGTGGGTGGGGGTTGAGAGTTCTTTCCACTACTTCACTACATTTTGCCCTTCAGTCTAGGTGAAAAGGAATATGCGATATGGATATTCCGTGGTGGGAGTAGCTTTTTGATCCGGTAGCAGCAATGTCGGATACTAGACGACACTGTGGTGGGAGGAGCCTTCCATCCCCAGCCCGCGTTAAGTGCCGTAGCAGTTAGAAACAGGTGGTGTGGTGGTATTGAGGAGAGTATTGGGAGTATTGGGAAGAGTATTGGGAGTATTGGGGAAAGTATTGGGGAGTATTGGGAAAGTGGGAGTTGTGTGGAATGAATGCAGGTGGTTGTGCGTGTGTAGGGTCGTTGGCATGCATGATTTTCCCCACCTACTATTATGCAAAAAGAGCAATGGAAACAAGTGGCGTCGGTTGTGATAGGCAAACATCACAAGCGACGCATGCGCGGACCCATTGCTCGATCATTCTGTGGTAGACGCGACGAGAAGGAACGGACGCAGGGAGGGAAGCTTATGAGACACGCTGCAAGGTATACTGTTGATCGGGAGACCGGGGTGCTGTAGTGGAAACCCCCACCCACCCGCCCGAAATTAACAAGTTCTCGGTAGGGTGCATTGCCATTGCTCTGCTGGCATGCATGATTTTCCCCAATACTATTATGCCAAAAGAGAAATGGAAACAAGTGGCGTCGGTTGTGATAGGCAAACAACACTTCCTCAAGACTAACTGCAACACCACCAGCCGTGTCAGCAATTAGCTCGGCACTGTCTCACTCAAATCATTCATTGACTGAAGGTCTTTTGTATTATGTATAGAGGCTATGCACGTGACGTCATCAGCGAGGTGACGCCATGTTGGATGGAACGTTGTGACATGCTGACGCAGTGCATCTGACCACGTGCTCCGTCCATTTTCCATCCAACACGTGGCGTCATACCCATTGATGACGTCATTTGATGACGTCAGTGCATAGCCTCTATAAAAAGGGTAATGATGGGAAAGAATGACATTCATTAATTTGGGATCTGTTGATTGGATTGAGATTTAAAAGATTCCGAAATGGACTGGAAATTGGTGTTGGTTCTTCAGCTTGTTCAGTGAAGGAAGTTCAAAATTTAACTTTGCAGAAAGTGTGTACCGGTACATGTAGTCGGACTGTTGGGGTGTGTTTGTGATGAGTGGGATAAGATTCCGAAATGGACTGGAAACAACAGTTCGTTCCTCAGTGTTCAGTGAGTGAGATAGTAGTACATGTAACTTACAATAGTTTGCAAATATTGTTGTTTTAAATTTGCTGCTGTATTTCTTGTCTTCGTCCGAACACTGCCACCTGTTGCTCATTTGCAGAACTGACGGACGCAACAAGAGTCAGATGAAGCCTATCGCGGGGGGTCTATTGGTCCGTCCATCTCCAGGTCGTGTTTTGCATATTCACTTAGTTACGGCAATCGTATCATTTGACAACGCTGCTCTCAGGCATTCTACTTGCTTAGGTTTCAACCAGCTACACTCGCAATCACTCTGACTGTTCACTCTAGCCAGACAAACATTCGTTTGGCAAGAAAACCGCAATTTGTTATCAAAATCACGATATATGTTCCTCTCGAAAAGCCGATGCACAGCATCGCGATCGTTACTGTTTGAGGTCACGTGATACGGGAACCACCAATCCGTGATCTGATCATGCTGATGACGTAGAACCAAAATCTGGTTCTTCGTTTACTCATCATCTGACTCTGTATTGCGTCCAGCATAGGCTAAAAATAGCAATACGAGTCAGACGTTCGGACTATTCTTGTCTGGTCAGTATCTATCTGTCTATATAGATGAGTTTTACCTTTTTTTTGTGTTACAAAGCGGTCATAAATTTTAACCTTTTCTGGTACTAAAAGTCATTAAAAAGGTCATAAATTCTAATCACAGACTGCTGCATAAACCCTGCATGACACGCACAACAAGCCAACAAATAACTTACGTCTGTCTGTTATTAATCAACAGCAGGTGGATTAAGTGTGAAAACCCAGGAGAAAACAAAGCGAATCATCCATACGGCCTGCTGTGTGTAGAAGAGTGTATCAGGAACAATCATTCAATGGGCATCCTAGCTACGATAGAGGGCAGCACACCGAAACTCGGTCCTATACAATGGACGGCTTTTGTGTGGGAAATTGATCAGGACCGAGTTGCCAGTTTCATTTCAATAGATTTAACCACTGGAGACACCTATTGAGGCAGTGAGCTAGAGTCCTCATTGAACGAAATCGTTGTATTCAGCTGCGCAGCTCTAAACAACGACCTATTCACAGTTGTTTTCATTTGGTTTTAGCTGCAATCGCTGTATTCAGCTGCCTCACCCGGGTACCATGCTACGTTTGCCTGTTTGCGCATTTAACAGGGCATTTGCGCATGGTCTTACTATGTCATCCTGTTTCGGAAAAGATGACTGCTTCTGCATAAATGCGAATCGCGTCAGAAATTTTGCGCTAAATTGATTTTCCCACTTGAAACTGCTCCAAAACAAACAATCAATATGGTTAACTAATATATTTTATTTTGTGCCTATTTAATTTCATTTTTCATGCTTTGATGATGAGGATGGCGTAAGATTGATCAGCAATTGCTTTATCTTTGTCCAGGCTCACTTTCGGCCATGCTGAGCAGACTGTGTCACATGACTGTCACATGGCCTAGATGACTGTCACATGGCCTAGTTGCTAGGTGTTACACATAATTAGATTGTGTCGTTGATGCAAATGAATCTGCTGGACATTACTTGAAAAGCATGGTTTTGATGTTGGTTTCAATCATGACATGAAATGGGTGTCAAAGAACAGAAAATGGTTGGTTGCCATGGCAACTGCTAAGAAGTCAGCCTCCCCCTGTCACACTCAACATGCACTGCAAAATAGCATGAGGTTTCAACCTCGATTGAACCCATTTTCTTGAAGAAAACCCTTGAAAACCTGATAGCATTTGGTTGTGTTACCATGGAGGAATAACGGTATTACATAATGACCAGGCATCAAAGTTTGGTACCATTGATGTTGTTTTGGGGCAAGGTATATGTCACCCAAGTTTCAAAAAGATAGCTCTTACGGTTGCTTCACAATCCCTGATCCGTACAATCACCCGAATACGTTACAGCCCCTTTTCAAATTTCCCAAACAAGTTTTCTCTTTTTTGGACGCATATATTTGAAAAATTTCTTTTGGATGTTATTGCCATATGTGCATTCTAGTGCAACACGATCGTCTTTTTTGGATAGTTGGTCGGGAATATGAAATATTTCAAAAACTGTAAATCGAGCCTTTTTTGGCATTAAATAGTTTATACCAATTAAACGGAAAATACTTTCGTAAAAAACGGATCGTTAGGACCTGCAGGCATCAGACCTGTATGTTACAGACTATGTGGGAAACTGATGTGTCGCATACCAAGTCTGCAAAATTGTTTGAAAACTCAAATTTTGACAATTTGTTATAAATTAATTAACTCCATCGTAATTTGTCAAAATGAACAATTCTTTCGCAGAACGGGAGCATAAAGGTTGTAGCTAAAACATTTCTTTGAAATCAATTAGTCAGGCCTACTTTTTGTCATGAATAGGTTGGGACGCTTGTTTTCAAAGAGCGTCAATAAAGTCGGCATAGGTAGCCCCATAAACGTGTTAAGTGCTTTTGTTGAAAACACATCTACACGTTTAACTCCTAAACACTGAGGCCCGAACTTATAAAAGGTGTTTTTCGCCTGTCTAACTTGGACTTGTTTAAGCCTAAACATTTGTAAGACAACTGTTAGACAAGTCTACCAAAACACTGGTGTTTATCGGAATTTCGAACAAGGCAAGGACGTCAGTCTAGCTAGTCAAGTCCAACAGGTGATTAAACATGTATCGCCGATCGCACTGCCTTTGTTGAGACGATTATATAATGAATTGTAAAGGGTCATACCTTAGATGACCTCATTTACATGGCATTCGTCAATAGGCCTATTTGCTGTTGTGACTGGATGAATAGTACACCCTTACTCAAAAGTAAATACCCACCTAATTTTCCGGCATATTTCCTTGAATATTTTTCATAGCCACGTTTTCTTTTCATACAGATAATCTAGGGCCACTAGGACACTTTTTAAGACCAAAAAACTTGAAATTATGAATGAATCACAAGCTTAGACAACTGCAAAACAAGCCCCCTGGCATGTTTTGCTATTCCTTTGTTATTTGGACACCGTTGTCTATCTTTGGACGGCAGTTTTAGACACGTCTGAGCTAGACATCCTTCTGTAATCGCAGTTTAAGCTAGACGACTGATTTAGACTTGTCTTGGCGAGTTAGACTTGTCTAAGAGATAGACATCCTTTATAAGTTCGGGCCTGACTGTTTTTCCTCAAAACATTAGTGTTTATTTAAAACACATTATTAGTTTACAGACAGAACACCCTGCGTTTTAATGCAGCACTCCCTGGTGTTTTGGAAATAAACACAAAAATGAGTTTAAGATCTGTTACAAAAAAAGTGTTTTAAAACGTGTTGTATCTAAAAACACCCAGATTTAGTGCGGACGGAAGATGGACTTCGTCCCTACATCACTGCACTTACCAAATCTCGTACGTATAGCCTTTTCACTTTCCCATCATTATCAGTCGTGTATACTGGTCCGTCCAGATTCAAACTTTCCCGCCGACGGAGATTCAAAACTTTCGACTCGCCGCTTCGGGTATTTAGTTGGATATTGAGCTCCTGTGGATGCTCCTCGATAACAGGTCCAAGATCACGAATAGACACCCGGTCATCCCCTGAAGTCAAGTGGAATGATTCTAAATGTTGTCTGATGTAATGAGTTTCTGGAGTTAATTACAGGTAGGGCCCTACCTTTTTGCAACGGACTGGTTCGGCCTACGATAACGTTTAAGGCCGCCGTACACGATACATTATTTTCCTACGAAATATTTTGTAGGAATTTATTTTACCGTTTATGACGGGAAACATCGTCCCATTTTTGTCGTATAGGAAAAAATCCACAAATAGGTTCTGTCCTATTTTTCTTCTACAATAAAATGGTATAGGAAATAATTCCTATCGTGTACGCCGTGGTAGCATATTACTGTACAACTGACGCTTTATGCCCCTTTCTCCGCACGTAATAGGTCAATCCTACAAAAAAATATGACCCCGTGACGGGGTCATATTTTTCGTCACACACAATAACATTTACGCTGCAACGTAATACTTCCTAGGAAATAAATGGGATCATCTACGGCGGGATGCGAAATATTTCCTTCCAAAATAATTGGATGAGAAATCGTACGAAATATTTCGTAGGAAAATAATGTATCGTGTACATGTATACGGCGGACTTTAAAGCCTATTCAAACAAGGGCCCGTGTTCTGAAACCCTACTTTAAAGGGCCTCTAGAGGCAGCTTGCTATTGGGCTACTAACAGTACTGCGACTATACAACAGGTGGCGCTAGTAACCACGAACTCATGAACTGTGGATCATATTTTGTCATTGATGAAATTTTATTTCAAAAATGATGCCCAAGTTGGATCCTCATGCCGTCAATTCTCTGTTAATCATATCAATATACGCACTAAAAAGCTGCCTCTAGAGGCCCTTTAAATTGGCCTAAAGGCCGCCGTACACGATACATTTTTTCCTACAAACTATTTCGTACCAGTGGCGGATCCAGGAGTTGCCGAACGGGGGGGCGTGGAATGGGCAACCCCCATTCCCTGAGNTGGGCAAACCCCATTCCCTGCGCGCCGAAGGCGCGAAGCCCCGAAAATGTTGGGTTAAAAGTGACGGAAACGCGATTTCCTGGCACCTGGGCAGGCCAAATTGAACTTTCTTTTTACTGAAAATCAAGGGTCTGATTACATGCATAAAGTCGGATACTCCAGACCAACCATATACGTTTAAAGGCCTCCTTAAAGCCTGCCGCACACTGGAGCTATCTGCTGAGCAAAAAGTCATTCGAGACTTTTTGCTCAGCAGATAGCTCGCTTGTGCGCTTAATTTTGGTGAGTTTTTTTGCCTTGCGAGGCAGAAAGCTCGCGTGTGCGCTTATTTTTCGGTGAGGTGGCTGCTGAACAAACGGTCTCGAATGACTTTTTCCTCAGCAGATAGCTCCAGTGTGCGGCAGGCTTAAAGCCTGCCGCACACGGGAGCTATCTGCTGAGCAAAAAGTTATTCGAGACCGTTTGCTCAGCAGGTAGCTCGCGTGTGCGCGTTATTTCGGTGAGTTTTTTGCCTCGCGAGGCAGAAAGCTCCCGTGTGCGCGTATTTTTCGGTGAGCAATCTGCTGAGCAAAAGGTCTCGAATAACTTTTTGCTCAGCAGTTAGCTCCAGTGTGCGGCAGGCTTTAGGGAAAAATAAAGGATTTCCTGTAATGAAGGAAGGTTCTTGAAATGACCCGACCTTTGCTAAAGGAAGGTACCTAAAAGCGTCCTTTGACCCGAGATAAAGGTTGGTTCTTGAAAATAAAATTTTAGCAAAAGGTTGACTTAAAGGCTCCCTTCACGCTAAAGGAACGTTCTAGAATACGGGCCAAGGTGAGTCATGAAGCCTAGTCAACACTGGCGAACATTCAAAACATTTGTTTGCAACCATCACCGAACACAATGGCCCGTATTCTTAAACCATCCTTTAAATAGGCCTAAAGTAGACCTTTATAGAGGCTTCCTTTACAGAGGAGTTCCTTTACTAAAGGCTCCTTTAACAAATGGTGTTCAAGAACCACACTTAACTTCCCTTATATAAAGGTCGTCCTTTACCACAAATTTGGATACTACAAACCAACCTACATTTAAGGCTTCCTTAAGGCAAAATAAAGCATTTCCTGTAATAAAGGAAGGTTCTTGAAACCACCCAAACTTTGCAAAAGGGAGGTACCTAAAGGTGTCCTTTGATCCGAGATAAAGGTTGGTTCTTGAAAGGTTGACCTAAAGGCTCCCTTAACGCTAAAGGAACGTTCTAGAATACGGGCCAGTGTTTATGAATGTGGCCCAAGATGTCTACATGGGACTTTACTATCAAGTGACTGAAAATAATGCAGGAGCTAAAAAAGATTTAATGCACATCTCAAGTACAAAAACTTTTTGGGGTTTGGGGGTTAGTTTCTATCCCACTGACCACAAAAACCCAATTAAGTCCCGCAAATGGTGCGTTTGGAAGATACAGCCGTTTGAATTTTGGGTACTGACTTTATCATTGGACCAAAATCAGAGCATTTGTACAGGGGCTTGGAAACTGATGTACAGCTAACTTTTAAACGGGTGGCTTGAGACCCTATAAAATTGCCAATAGATAGAAACATGGGCCCACTGAGACTGGAAAACATATTCTTACGTATTTTATCATTATGGAAATGACATGAATGACGGTTTTACGTCTTTTTCCGAATTTCGGCCATGTTTAATGGAATACATGCTCTTTGTTGAATTTCTCATCATATAGCAAATAAAAACAAATAAGAATATGCTAATCTGATTAAGTGGGCTCATGTTTCTATCTATTGGCAATACATTTATAGGGTCTCAAGCCACCCATTTAAAAGTTAGCTGTACATCAGTTTCCAAGCCCCTGTACAAATGCTCTGATTTTGCTCCAGTGGTAAAGCCAGTACCCAAAATTCAAACGGCTGTATCTTCCAAACGCTCCATTTGCGGAACTTAAGAATTGGGTTTTTGTGGTCAGTGGGATAGAAACTAACCCACAAACCCAAAAATATATTTTTGTACTTGAGATGTGCATTAAATCTTTGTTAGCTCCTAGACTAAAAATATGTCAGACTCACCGAGATGATAACCGAATGTGGTCACGAACAACGTGCAGAGAATAACGATCTTCATGATGAAGGCCAAGAACGATGTCATCAGTGGGAACAGTGGTCAAGCTTTATATTATCTCTGTCTTCAATTCTCAAACATATTATACCAACCATATCAGAGTGGAAGCTGACTGCTGATTGGCTTTTTAGGAACAATTGTGAACATATTTTTTCAAATGAGTTGAGAAGGCAAACAAAGGCGAATATTTGATTACATGTCAATGGATTCTGCAGATGCACGTTCATTAAAAAAATGTATTCACGCCAGAATTATTAATATCCGGCCCAGAACAACAATTTCGTCTCGGCTAGTTCCTGTAATAATCGAAACTTTGATTCATCAGGATGATAATTAAAGGGAGACATCCGAAGATATTGCTCGGCGGGCACTGATTGTTTTTGTTATGATTAGCGTAGTGTTGCCGTTGATTAACAGACGGCGCTGTGTGTTATGGCACAGGCCCCTGGAGAGCTATCAGTGAGTTTAGAACACGCATCTAACCAAACGTACCTAAAAACACAACATGTACCGTATCTAAAAAACACACCCCGAGCTCACGAATTCGTGAGCTCGGGGTGTGTTTTATACAAACTAGCGTTTTTTGGTTACATACATGTACCTGTTCTAAACTCACTGATAGCTCTCCAGGGGCCTGTGCCATAACGCACAGCGCCGTCTGTTAATCGACGGTGACACTACGCTAATCAAAACAAAACCAAATAGTGCCCGCCGGGCAATATCTTTCGGATGTCTTCCTTTAAATAAACGTGATGTGATGACGGGTCAGCCTTGTAGCCCGAGCGATGTGGTCCGAACGGTGTAGAAGTCGTGTTTGAACAGAAACAAAGCGGTATAAGATCGCTACGAGCCACGCATGCGCACTTAGGCCTAAAAATTTATTTCCTTCCGGTTTTCGGCGTGGACGACCACATTCATGACATTGTCAAATGGGTGTGGGGTATTGGGGTCTTTTTGTCAAATGTCATGATTGTCCATTCCTCTGATTTTGATAAAAAGCAGAGGTCGTCCTCCAGCGTTTTTTGCAAATTTTCGACCCCAACCGGGGTCTTCTTCAGGCAGGCACTTTCTTGCAAAATACTCCTGATTTTCACTGATTTGGGGGACTCAATTCTGTCGGAGGCTCTACGCGCGAGAGGATTGGCTTGGGGTCCAAATGAGACACTGGCACGAATTGAACTGGGGGGGGGGGGGGGNGGGGTGGGGGGGTTCGAGCTCAAACATGATTGTTTTCTTTGGGCGCAGCCATATTGGAAATGGTGACCTGGACCCGGAGTGTGTAGTATATTTTAAAGCTCACAGATGGCGCTGGGTCTAAAACCAGTGTGAACACTTGTATCGTTCTAGACCGAACACTGTCCTGATTAAAAATACTAGGACAGACGCAAGCAAATGCATAAAACCTTCATGGCGCCCGCTGGTCTATATTTAGCTCGGGGAAGCCCTGTAGGCAAAATAGCAATTGTATCACCGTTAACTGCCCGTTTCAGGCATTTAGCTTGCATGGGTTTTAGGCAGCAGGAAACTGTTTGCCTTCTTTCATTCACCTGAGCTAAAGCCAACTTTGGTCTCAAGCAAAAATCTAGGCAGCAGGAAACTGTTTGCCTTCTTTCATTCACCTGAGCTAAAGCCAACTTTGGTCTCAAGCAAAAATCTATGTTTTTCTGAAATTCACTCATGATTTACGAGATCATGCCTAAGTTGTGGGAGCCGCCATCTTGTCAAAATGACACCTGACCCAATTTTGTAGAATGACGTCACTAGCCGGGAATCCGGCTCAGATCATTTGCTTTCACCGGTCGTCGAATGCAAGCTGCCCAGAAGACCGGGTACCAGTCTAGTATCGTTCGGGCAAGATCGATAAAGGCCAGTCTTAACAGGCGCGTTTTTATCGCAAGCCGTCCCTGCCATAAATCCACCATGCTGTAATTATTTACTACCATGCTAGTAAATATTTTCTACCATGGTAGTAAATAATAGGAGCAGTCAGCCGCGCATATTGCTAACAGATGGCAGCACAGTCTTAGCGGACCAAATGTACAGGAAATCTATTATGATCGCTGCTCGATTGATAATGACTGGGTCCGCTAGATGCATTGAATTGGGCCCTAGTGACACCTAGTGGTCAACTCGCTGACAGCTCCTATTCTTACCTAGGTAATAAATATTACTACCATGGTAGTATTTAATTCTTACCTAGGTAATAATTATTTACTACCATGTCAGTAATTAATTCTTACCTAGGTAATAATTCGAATTATTACCTAGGTAGTATTTAATTCTTACCTAGTTAATAATTATTTACTACCATGGTAGTATGTAATTCTTACCTAGGTAATAATTCGAATTATTACCTAGGTAAGAATTAAATATTACCATGGTAGTAAATAATTATTACCTAGGTAAGAATTCGTACTTCCGTTTCCGAAGTACGAATTATTACCTAGGTAAGAATTAAATACTACCAAGGTAGTAAATAATTATTACCTAGGTAAGAATTAAATACTACCATGGTAGTAAATAATTATTACCTAGGTAAGAATTAAATACTACCAAGGTAGTAAATAATTATTACCTAGGTAAGAATTACATATTACCATGGTAGAAAATATTTACTAGCATGGTAGTAAATAATTACAGCATGGTGGATTTATGGCAGGGACGACTTGCGTTATCGGGAGGGCGATCTACGGAAAGGTGAGGGGGCTTTCAGATCTGAATGCACCTTTAACATTTCTTGCAGATTATTTTTTTATCATTTTGATTTTTTGGAAGCAAACCAAATTATCCCAAATCCCCAGATGGCAAAGAAACACCAGAATTATTGTTTGAATTTAACTTATTTCTTTATCCAATTTTTAGCCCGCTTGGCCGAAGGCCGAAAGGGCTTATGCTGTGCTTAGATGCCTTAGTGGTGGTCTGTCGTGCGTGCCTGCGTGCGTGCGTGCGTGCGTGAGTGGGTAACATTTTGCCTTGTCTGCACTCTAGCGTCTTCAGTTTTCGACGGATCGATTTCATATTGCATATGTGTATATATGGCCCCAAGATCTAGGCCAAGTTCGATTTTGGGCGTGCTGCGATTCCTACTATGGCTACTAGGGGGCGTTTTGTGAAAAAATGAAAAATGGCTATTTTACACTAACGATTTGAGCTAGGATGCTCAAATTTGAACCGTAGGTACATCTAATCATGTTACATCATATATATAACGGGTTTTTTATTTGACCTAATTTTGATGGGAAAATAGGTCAAATAATGAAAAATAGCCCGATATTTGGGCTTTGCCTTGTCTGCACTCTAGCGTCTTCAGTTTTCGACGGATGATTTTCATATTCCACATGTGTATATATGGCCCCAAGATCTAGGCCAAGTTCGATTTTGGGCGTGCTGCAATTCCCACTATGGCCACTAGGGGGCGTTTTGTGAAAAAAAATGAAAAATGGCTCTTTTACGCTAATGATCTGAGCTAGGATGCTTAAATTTGAACCATAGATACACCTTATCGTGTTACATCATATATCTAACGGGTTTTTTATTTAACCTAATTTTGTTGGGAAAATAGGTCAAAATAATGAAAAATGGGCCAATATTTTTGCTTTGCTGTGCACTCCTAGCGTCTTCAGTTTTCGAAGGAATATTTTCATGAAGATTTAGGTACTATGATTCCCACTTGACCAAGCGGGCACTGTGCCATTGGCACTATTTTTTCATATATCATGGGGTGGGGGTTACATTTACACTGCACTTCAATATGATCGAAGTTGGCGCCGCCATGTCTATCAATCATAATACATCTCAACTACACCAACACTATACTGTTTCCAGGCGCCGCCTGGACCAACTGCATTCGATAACAACCTCTTAATTGAAAAATCTCTGTAAACAGACATGTTAAATTATTACATATCATCCGATTTCGATCGTCGACACAGTACTAATTCTATTTGCCCAGTTGTGTATTGACTGACGCATTTCGAGAGAAGCCCTCTTGAACGCTGTGTAATCGCGCACCCTTCAGACGTGTCAGATGATGAGTGGGAAATTTCGTTCTACATTCTATATGCACGTACTTATATTGATAGCAGGTGGTCATCCGCCAGTAGCCTATTCTGGTCAAAACAAAATTATAAGCCTATGCAGTTTTTATTCTACAGTTCATTCCACTTCCCAGTGACGCGAGGTTTATCAACGATAGCTCCGCAACGGCTGGGTCAAATTTGATGAAACATACGTCAATCGACTTGTCTTTCTTGCCGGTATCTTTCTGCTATCTTCATTTTTCGCGTAAGGCCGACATAACGGATCCCTTTCTCAAAACCCATTTCATTTCGCCATAGTGTTCAGTGCAGTTTACACGTGCGCGATGCATTGCGTCATTTCCAAATGGCCGCCATTTCGGCCGTCAACACAAACTGTGATTTGTGAAGGAACTTTTTTCTGTCACGTTTTGCGGGAAAATGACAGTGATGATGGCTATAGCGCCAAAAAAGACAAATCGATTGATGTATGGTATGTCAAATTCGGCCCTGCCGTTGCGGAGCTATCGTTGATAAACCTCGCGCCACTCGGAACTGGAATGGAGAGTAGATACGGCAGCTGTATTACAGGAAGTTCCCTGTTTATTGGTCTTCCCCTGGAAATTTTAATCATCATCATCATCATCCATAGCATTCTCTACACACCAGAGTGTTAAGACCACAGTGATGAAATGCGTGCTGAGTGTGACTAGGCCTGATTGTGTAATGACAATGTCAAAGGCTTAGGTGTCCGAGGTGCAGCCTAATTACCAGTGAAAATCATTTCAATCGGACTGAATAGTCCTGCAGGCCTAAGAGCAAGCATTATGTAAGACTGTATGACACAGTCACAGGCAGTTCACATTTTACATGACAAAAGGACGTTGTGATTCATTTTGATGGAGGTACACACTGGGCTTGAAATGGGTTTAAGAGCAAAAGCTTGCCTCGGGTTTGGAATACATTTTAGCTCCACCCTAAAATTTGGTGTCGCAACCAAGACCCTCCACCTCGGGTTTAATTCCTTTATCCAAAGTGTTGTGACGTCGGTCGCACGTGATCCCAATAATTCCTTCAGTGTGTTTTTGGAAGCCGCCTGGGTCGGTTCGTTCCGGCCCGGCGCTTGGGTGATCTCTTTATATGTGTGTTCTGCTGGTGGCTCTGTACAGGCGTCTTTGTTAGGCCGTGTACAATGTAGCTCATTACCACGCAGTGCATACATACATTGGGTGTTGGTCTCAATGCTATCATGGCTTTGGGACTTGGCTTCAGCATGGTTTCTCCACCTGGGGATATCGCATGCGTTTCAGTTTGGCGTTACTCTTTCCGTTAGGATTGACAGTCTATCTGCGGGGATGGACAGGCCGCCCAGGGGGCGGTCATCGCTGTTGTTTTCACTTCCCCAATTCTCATCTAGAACGTGCGAGCGACGTCTCAACACTTTGGATACTTTATAAACAAAATGCTACCCTAATGCTTGTTTTATCGAATGAAAGACCGCTGTATCATTCGTCACACTTCGGTTCTTTCCGTCATTATGCGACTCGAGATCGTCTCGACGACAGCAATGCCGCCCGACGTCTGCCTGAGCTGCGACTAGAGGTCTGGGCGATTGCAGCGCCACCTGACGTCTTTTTTAGCTACGACTCGAGATCGTCTTGACGACTGCAGTACCATCTTACGCCTTTTTAGCTCCGACTCGAGATCATCTCAACTACTGGAGAATGACAATAACAACGACTTTATTATTTTTGTAACGTCTTTTATTTGCGGATATAACCGCCCATAGCAGTGCAACACGGATACAGACGAATAATGCTCAGACATATCTGGCACGGCCATGTTCATATTATGGCAGAGTCCACGGTTGGATCCAGGGGGCGTACCCCCCCCCCCCCCCATTTTTGGCACGCAATGATTTTTTTAGCAAGAAAAAACATTAATCACGTAAAAATTGGTATTTTTATCTGTGGGGGTGTCTCAAGGATAACGTGTATGAGAACAATCCTCACAATATTGGTGAACTGAAGGCAGCAATCACAATAAAAATCAGGAATGTGTGCGAGTCATTGACAATTTTGCGCTACGTATGCAAGTGTGCCTGCAACGCTGAGGACGCCATTTGGAGCACATTTTCGAAAGAACATAGAATTTCTATACAAACTGACTCAGATGGCTAAAACTTTGTGGGAAGATCATCCACAGACTGAAGTTCAAGTGTACCAAATTTGAAGAAATTTCACGGATCTTTGTAGGATTTATTAACATTTTTACGGGGGCAGCTTTTTTGAGTCACCCCGTAGTTCAAGTATACAAAGAAATATTTAAAAAAGTTTGAAATATTCACTCCAATCAATCGAGGAGACTGCAATGTATGCATGTCTAAGTGTCAATCATGAATCTTAATTATACATACATGTACATGTACAACCACGTGACCATTTGTAACCATGCTTGCTTGCTGGCCCAGATGCTCAGAGTAATAAAGTAGCTACTACATGTAGTATACTATACACGTCTTCGACCTCCGTTCTCCAGACCTAGATATCTTAGAGAGACGACGATGTTACATAACCTTAGAAGATACTCTCGAAATATTCTGCTGCGATCCTTTCGAAGACAAGGTGCACACTTCAGAACTTGAGGTAGTGTTTGACCTGGTTTGTTTAGAGCTCGGCTTTTTATTCCCTGCTTCTCGAAGTGCACTAATCGTGTACAAGAAAGGGTTAAGGGATGAATTTAGGGGTAGGATGAACACTGCTGTCCACGCGGACACATCGGGGGCAAGTTTCAGACCACCTATGGTGAGAAATTTCATGATAGTGATAGGGACCCAACATAAGAAGTCGGAGAGGACGACCATGGACATTCTCTTGAGGAATATGATTTCTCTTGATTCATCAGCCACCTGGCCTATTTTCTCAAATCTCCTTCTTGATATTCTGATTTCCGAGTAGATTGCAAGGTATCCGAGTGTGATTAGAAGAAATGCAAGAAGATTGATAGCCAGAAAAACAGTGGAATAAATATCGGTTGTGCTACTGAAAGAAAACGGGAGACAAATTGCGCTGCTTCCATAAAAAGTGACCAGGAAACCTACATTAATCAGAGGGAGACAGCCCAGCAAAAGAACCACACCCCAAGCTACAACCAAGGTTATGACAGCTCTTTTCATTGTCATCTTCCTGAATTTGAAGGGAAATACAACTGCCACGACCCTATCAGCTGTAATCAGGACCAGCATGAAGACGGACATCTCACTGGAGACGAAGCTTAAGATGCCAGCCAGAGTACACCACGGTCCTCTGGTCCATTGCTTGGCATAGACCACGTAAACGTCTCGGTAAATTGTGCTGAAAGGGTAGATGTCGTCCTGGGTACATACAAAGATTACCCAGGATCTCAGTATTACACTAAAACAATACCCTGGGTGTTGTTTCGTTAGCCGAACATCACCCAGGTTCCGCAGTCAGTGCCTAGGAACGAGTCCTATTTAGAAATCCCGTGGAATCTCGCGGTCTCGCGCCGCGGTACCTGTTGAGTGTAGCTGTTCATGACATTCTTCAGGCGGTCACGTGACCACGGGCGAGACAACCTCGAATCCAGGTGTCATACTACGATGCTGGGTGATGTTCGGCTACCGAAACTACACCCAGGGTATTGTTTTTGTGAAGAATGAGATCCTGGGTAATCTTTGTATATACCCAGGACGACATTTACCCTTTCAGCGTAAATTGTATCAGCCGCAGCAATAATCAGCATGTATATACCCATTAGAAGATCGGCAAGACCTAGGCTTGCTACCAATACGTTTGAAACGCCGCCGTCTTTCATTTTGACACATCTCCATATGAGAACGAACAGATTCCCAAACAAGGCTGAGGCCCCGAGAACCCATATGGCGATCTGCAAGGCACCGTTTGCAAGAACATCTGCACAAGACGAGAACTCATCCGGTGTCGGCAAACATGACTTTGCATGTAAACCGTCATCGGCCAGATGATTTGCTGCGCAACAGAAAGCATAGTCATCGGATCTCAGAGAGTCCAACCTGATTGGTTTGAAAACCTCCGACTTTAAGGCATCAATCCTGTTACCTTCAAGATTCAGGATGCGCAAGGAACCAACACCAGAAAAGGCACCGACATCGATGCTTCCCAGAAGGTTATTTATCAACGACAGACTTTTGAGGGATGACATACCACGGAATGTGTTGGCTTTTATCTCTTCAAGGGATTGCGACGACAGGTCGAGGTCTAACACGGACGTCATACCACTGAAACTATCGGGGTCCATACGTTTTATCTGATTGCCAACTAACATTATTTTCTTCACTCTCCCGAGCCCCTGGAATGTATAAGACTTTATATGGTTGATTTTATTAAATTGAAGGTCCAGATTGAGCAGATTTGGAGTGCCCTTAAAGGCACCTGGCTGGAGGATTTCGATTTTGTTTCGAGACAGGTCTAACCAACCTAAATAATAAAACTGCGAAAATGTTGAATTTGTGGCAGAAATTTCGTTGCCGTTAAGATTCATTGCACGCATGGTGACTGAAATGCCATCTGTTCCTTTAAGGCGATTATCCGGGCACTCCAGTACGTTGCCACGGCATGAGCAATTTGCAGGACACGACGTGACGTCACATAGCTTCTCGTCATCTCTACTCGCGCTGCAGTGGACTTGACCGTCGCAAACGTCGGTCTGATACAGGCAAAAGGTTTCACCACGGCAGCGAAAGAATCCCGGACATGACATATTCTTGCAACCAACCTCATCTTCTCCGTACGGACAGTCCCAAATTCCATCGCATCGTTTCCTTAATGGTACACAGTAAAAACTCTTACACTTGTACATACCGGGGCATTCCATGTGCTCACACCTTTGCAGATGAATGCCATCTCGACACGACTTCATATAACCGTCTTCATCAGTATCATAGACGCATGCATCACTTCGAGCGAAGCACTCTGTTTCATGGTAATGGCAACGGACATGGTCTGTGCCGCCGCAAAATGCGAACAAAAAGGAAACATGCGCAACCCCCCCTGTTGGAGGATAGAAAGCCTGACGTCCACGCACAACGCTAAGTGATGTGATTTTCTCGTCTTCCTGGTTCATGCCCGGACAGTCCCCAAACAAATCATTTCTACGGCGTTTCTTGATACACGTCCCGCTGTAACAGAGAAATCCAGCCTTGCACGCCCTGCTGCTGCAATTTGCAGGTTCATCACTCGCATCAATACATTGGGGAGTAAGATCGCAGTATTGTGACTTTGGAACGCATTGTCCATTATTGCACCTGAAGTCGTTGCTAGAACATTTCTGGTGAACACAACCTTCTTCATCCGAACCGTCAGAGCAATGGCGAACAAAATCGCAATACAAAGAAAATGATATGTTTTGTCCGTTATTACATTGGTACATTGGGATCTTGGTTCCTCCACAATTTTGTTCATCAGAGTCATCGTTACAATCTCGTTGTCCATCACAGACATACTCCGCTGAAATACACATGCCATCAGTACATTCCCACTGATTTTTCTTGCAAGTGACAACTTCCGCAAAGTATGGGCGTTCACATATCACATGTCGGACATCAGCTACCCATTTCTTAAAAAAAGAGGTGTCTTTCAATAGAAATGCCTCGATCTTTGAATCTATTACCATTAAGGGGTCAGATATTTCCAGGATCATCTTAGAACCAGTGGTACCATTAGCGACTAGAATTTTCCCGTAGTCAGGAACGTGTCGCCAGATCCGCAAAAGTCCCTTCATATCCTCCTTACTTACGTTTGCAAAGTCAAGAACTGTCGTATTGGCACCGTGGCACATTTCCGACGCTTCCGATTTGGAAAGAATTTCAGGAAGATAAATCTTTGGAGTTGTGAACATTCTTAGACAACGTCCTTTTGAGTAGGTCCAACCTGATCCACATGATATTACATGGGTTAGTGATAAAACCCGGAATGAAACGAAACGAAATGAAATCATCGAAATGATCGAAATGGGCATGATTTGCATGAATTTATATTCGTTTTGGCAAGTCTTATTGTAATATCGATATTTAAGTGGTTCACATAGAATCTGCTCCGACATTGACGCTTGGTTTATGCACCAACCGAATGAGTGAAGAAAACACAGAAGAAACTGGCGGCAACTTGAGGAGCACCGAAGGGAATTTCGTACATGGTGTGGGCTGGCACCATTGCCCAATTATCTATAATCATCCTACGCTAAATATAGAGCTCCCTAACCAAACACTATGCATCGAAATAACCATCGAAATACATGTGAATGCTCTGCGTATTTACTAACGAGGAACACGTATAGACTAGACTGCATACGGTCCAGTTGTGTTTTAGTGGTTAGGCCTAATTAGTCTCATTCGTCAATTCAGTACATTGGTACCACGATCTTCCGCTAGATTTTCTCCGCTGGCATTTTCTTCGGCATTCTTAAACATCAATTTGATTTTGTGTGGATGTTGAAAAAACGTCTATTCAAGGCGGACGCATACATTTGCACATAAAGACATTTAACTCGGCCTACATGTACGTTAATTCCCAATTTTTCTGCGAGTCCCATTTCGATCATTTCGATGATTTCATTTCGTTTCGTTTCATTCCGGGTTTTATCACTAACCATATTACATGCGTTCGTCCGTTTGAAAGAGTTTGGCCCTGTAGCATTGTTCCCGCGTTGGTATCTTCAGCTAACGTCGTCATGTTTTCTGCTTCGCCTCTTGTAAAGTTTTCTGCGGTGAAGTTTTTTGAGAAGCCGGCTACATGTAGGTCAAGCATCTTTGCCCTAACCTTACAGATGTACACAACGTCACCAACCGGGTAACTGCAGGGGATCTTGATCCAGTGCGTCTTTGTCTCCCAAAACTCAGCCATGTTGATATAAAGAGCGGTACATTCTAACATTGGCAAACCCGCAGGCTGTTTCTGAGTTTTCACGAGGGTATCTGGTAAATCTGGCACCATGCTGCTATAGGCTGGATTATACCAATCGGCAAACACGGCAGGGTTCGTATCCGTCCATCTCATGTTGTTCATCTGTGTGTGAAAAGAACATTCTAAAATGGTAGGTTCTAAACCTTGGAACCATGAAACCATGAAACCAGCCAAGAAACTATGGAACCAACCAGAAAACCATGAAAATACCCAGGAAACCATGGAACCACCCAGGAACCATCCAAAATATCCTTATTCTTAAACATGACATGACATTAGCTATTTTCCAATTGCTATGGAGGTAAAAAGCATGTATGATTATCATCATGTGTCACACCTTCGATGAGGCATACCATCCCAGTCCAACACAATATGACTGTGCTGATCGATACTAATGCATAATGCAAACATGCTGGTATCAGTTATTTTATAGCCTACTATTGATGGTGAACACTAGTGTAAACAAATCATAATTTAGCCTTCTCAGAAAGATTAGCCTTCTCAATAGTTGCGCTTCCACTACAAAAAAAGCCGTTATTTGTCCGCTCTTATTCTGCTTCCATTACAGAATTGCCGGGTTTAAATAAGTCCGGTTCTATTGAGTGCGGATCTATTTAGTTCGGACAGCATAAGTTGCGCTTCCACTACAAAAAAGCCGGTGTTTGTCCGCTCTTAAGGCCCGTTTCCACAGAAGCGGTAGCGTGAGCGTTTTGACGCTTTGCCCATTGTTTGGAAGCAGAGCGGCGGAAAATGACAAAAGATTTGACGCATCACGCAGCGTGAAACGCGTCTGTGGAAACGAGCCTTTATTCTGCTTCCATTACAGAATTGCCGGGTTTAATAAGTCCGGTTCTATTAAGTGCGGGTCTATTTAGTTCGGATAGCATAGCCGATCATACTCCGAATCCAGATGCGGATAAATTTTGTAGTGGAATGGCAATAACACCGGATCTATTTGTAGTATTATGCTCGGCTACAGGTGGCTCCACGGTCGCTTGCGACTGCACATGACCTATCCAAACTAAATAGATCCGCACTTAATAGAACCGGACTTATTAAACCCGGCAATTCTGTAATGGAAGCAGAACAAGAGCGGACAAATACCGGCTTTTTTTGTAGTGGAAGCGCAACTAATATAAACAACGAGGCTGAGGTTCCCAGAAACCCAGTACATGTGGTCTCAGGCATTGAGATCATGCCGAGCTTCAGTCTCAGAGCTGACTTCAGAGTTGGCAAGGAGTCCGAACACCAGGGTGCCCTGGATGATTAAGAATAAGATTGAATCTGCAGCCAGAGTCAAGAGCATCAAGAGTGCAATATCATGATGGCTGTCATCATAAAGACATTGATGTCTTAATATGCTGTCATGTATTTAGGCCTAAAACCACTTGACCTGTTTGTACAAGTACAAAGTAGTCCATCACTTCGTTTTGTCATTTCGTCATTTTGCTGTTTTGACAAAGGCGGAATAAAAGTATAATTTTGGGTGGTTCCATAGTTTCCTGGGTGGTTCCATAGTTTCCTGGTTGGTTTCATGGTTTCATGGGTGGTTTCATGGTTTCATCGTTCCAAGGTTTAGAACCTACCTTCTAAAATACCTTGGTATCTCGTGCGTATGTTTCAAATGGATAATGCATTAGCCTTATTCTGAATGCAGCGGGTTTGGGTGACACAACCAAGAGCCCATTTCCAAAATGGCGTCTGGCGTCCAACATTTCTCGCTTCGAGCATTCAGCGAGGTAGTGCAGCGAATGTTGGCGAGATGGATACTCAGTGACCTATCCCAACGACGTTTTGTACCATTAGCTAAATATCCTGCGGATAGTCCGTTGAAGAAAGCACCCTGCTATCTCATTTCGACTCCTGCAGCTTGCTGTTAGCGCTGCACACAGACGTACACGATATAGGCACGATGTACAGGTTTGTACACACAGTGCGTGATTCACTGATGTCGCGTCATTTTGACGGAGCGTCCTTCCTGATATCTTAGGCCTATTTGCAATCAAATTGCACTGAACCTAAATATGAATGTTTAGTTTGAGGTATTTTAGAATAGAAATTAAACCCTCGGCGTTGGGTCGTGGTTGCGACACCAAACCCGCTCGGGTGGAGCAGAAATTCCGTCCAAACCCGAGGTGCTTACATTTTAGCTCCACCCTCGCGGGTTTGGTGTCGCAACCAAGACCCTCCGCCTCGGGTTTATTTCCTTAAGCCTTGATCAGAGAGTGAGAGTTGTGGTGATTACCAAAAGTCCCCTCTTTGGTTTCAACTACCGGATGAAGTAATGCGTCACCAAGTTTTTTTACGCCGGGTAGAAAAAGTTGGGGCCTGGAGGCAAGCGTCAAAAAGAGCCACAAAGTCAACTCGATCCAACGCCAAGGATCAATCCGGTTTGATATGTAGCATCTGTTGCTGAAGTTTATTGCCACCGAGGTGTAGCACACTAATTGCCGGACACCGCATACTACACTACACCCAGGTGTCAAATCCGCGCCACTTGACGCTTGAGTTGGCGTGTAGTGTGTTGCAGGCACATAAGTTCCACTGGAATCTATGGGCTGTATGCTTGGGTAGGACTAAAGTCCGACCCAAGCATACGGCCCTATGAGTCAAGGCCCGAGTCAAGCTAAGCACACACACTGAATTTCAGTGTGTGGGCTGGCTTAGCTCGACTCAGGCACTTAAATTTTGTGAAATTTTTCTGGGGGAGGGCCCCCAGACCCCCGTTTTGTGCTCCGCACTTTCAATGTTTGCCACCTCCGTCGAGCTACGCTCGCCCTTTCTGTCAACTGGATCCGGCCCTGTGAAATCTCAGCGAGATCATCTCTGCAAGCCATGTTTGTGAGCTAAGATGTCTGACATGCGTGGCTCACAGACAGGATTTCCGAAATAAAAGGAGTTGTATGTTTGGGATATGTGCCCGATGTACATGTACATGTAAAATGAGATGTGCGCGTGTGAGCACGGTATGCCATCTATTAGCGGTATTGTGACTACCGACGTAGAGGTAGCCATCTAGCGGCGGCAGTACGAACCACAAAAAACCATCACAAAATGTACGTTGTAGATCGGGTCCATTCGCCGACAACGTAGTAAGTCCCTAGGGCTGAAGATGGCGCGTACGGCGATGGTGGCGCCGGCTGTCGAGAAAACGTGACAATACCGGGCTCCTTTAAACACCGACAGCTATCTTGTGATATACCTGCTAGATGGCGCTCTGCCGATTATGGAGATTATTATGCGTTTTACGCCTATGGCAAGCGGATTGTCCAGTTATTAAAGAAACCTCTATTTTTGCAATAAAACCTAGTTTTATGGTTAAAAAACTTAGTTTTTGTGGATAAAATGTAGGTTTCTTGACAAAAACTAAGTTTTTCTCCTAAAAAAACTAGTTTTTGACACACTACCACGTGCTTCCCGACCAAATATGACCAATGCAGCCAGGTTTTACCTTTTTATCATCCAGATGGGCGTTATCAGTTGATCTAACGCAAACCCTAAACTTACCGTGCCATCATCCCTCAGTCCAACATAGATCCATGAGATTGCGTTGTAGTTTCCGTAGAAGATTTTCGCCCAGATAGACCTAATGAACTGTTTAAGGTCGGCCAACTCTTCTTCGTTCATTATGCTTACAAGACTCGCCCCGAGCTCTCTGCACTTCGCCTCCGCCATCACCCAAGTGAAGTGTTTATTTAAATTCAATAGCCTTTCTTCATTGCGAAGGGCTGGACGAAACGCCGCGTAACACATGCATTTATTCTTGACGAATCCTGAAGGGCAGCTGCATTCGGGGTTTGCTTCGTCATCTGGCTTTCTATATGGTAGTTCCATAATTCTAATTGCTCTCTTCAGGTGTGTTTTGTTCCCTGGGGAACTCTTCTGGATAAATTTTATGGTGGGTTCGTTTGTCAACGTTCGATATGTCGTAGGACGGATGTGCCCACAAAATGTTTTAGTGAAAACCCTGTATAATTGTCCAGCAAGTACCTTTACTCTAAACTGCAACCCCCAGCAATTACTGAGGAGAAAAAGATGAAAATGATCGCTTACAGTAATGCAGTCCTCTTTCCCAAGCTTCAACTCTTGCATTTCAATTTTGAGATATGTCCGAGCCTTGCCGTTGCAACCATCAGGATACAGATTGTATATTTCAACCACGCATCCAGCTTTCTTCGGTGGGGATGGGTTCACAATCAGATCCATTATTTGACAGACATCACATGTTAGGTTACATTTTCCGAATTCCTCGTTGAAGGGACAGGACTCGTGAGACGTCGTCCCGGGGACGTCGTGCACGATTCCTGGTGGTTCACACTGACGAGATCCTTCTGAACAAATACGCCCCAGCCTCGTTCTGGTTTGTCCATTACAGAGAGGACCAGTAAACTAATAATAAGGTGTATCACGATTTTCTGCATGTTGAAATACTATCATCAGTGATTGCATAAAACTGGATGCGAACAACAGAGACGAAACAGGGAGTGCGGTCAAAATCATAACTTGTAAACGAAGGTGAAATAACTTTTAAGTGGGATCTACCATCCCCACATCCGACTTCATCTCCATCACCGGCCGTCGAATCAGGATTACAGAAAAACGCTGAGTAATATAAGCCAAGCCTCCGGCTTTAATCGATGACATGAAATTCGATCTCATCGTTGTAATCATAGTTAATGTTTTTTTCCGTATGTGATATGAATCAAATTGCACGATTTACTGACGGTTCGATTAGCTGCTGTCACACAGTGGGCCTTAACAGCAAGAAAGTGCAAAAAAGGTTAAGGCGATAAAACCTGTAATTACTAGCTGTCACCCAATACCATGGAGAATCGACACATGAAGAAACGAAAAAAATCTGTTGGGAATTTTTTGTGAAATACGTGTTTTTCAAATTCATGTACATTTTCCTGTACATTTATATATATACAAAGTATAATGGCAAAGTCCTACCCGTAGTTTCTATTTTCATTGTCATATGCCTGCTTTAAGGAGCCACGGTGGTGTAGTGGTTCGGGCCTCCGACTAGCGGTCAGAGGATCCCGGGTTCGAATCCCGCTGCTGGCGTGAGACTTTGGGCAGGTCTCTTTGCCTTACTGGCCTCTCTCCACCCAGGTGTATAAATGGGTACCGGTCGGAAATGCTCAGATTGTAGCGCTGAATGAGCAGCTCATCTGAGTTCTACTGAAAGGTTTCAGGATAGACTGGGGTTAAAGTGTGAAGTCGGATGACACCTCTACCGTTGTTGATATCAGACTATAAACCCAAACTTTAACTTCTCGACAGCCGGCGCCACCGCGCCACTCTCCAACCCAGGCACTAACTACGTTGTGGGCGAATTGACCCGATTTACTACGTACATTTTGTAATGCATTTTTAGTTCATTTTGCTGCCGCTAGGTGGCTCTCTCTATTTAAAACGAATTGCAACAAGAAAACATAACTTATGCCCGTTGTACACGTAGGAGTTTTCTTGTACTAAAAAATATAATTGGGGCTTAAATGGGTGTTCACAATGCCGTTCAGCAAGGCAATCGATAGCCTATGACCGAAATCACCCTTCATGAGCCTCATTTATAATTTTTAGTACAAAAACTACTACCGTGTACAACGGGCATTAGCTATCTTGCTGTTGTTTATGCCACAATCCCGAGGCCACAATGTGGTTAGTTAAACGGAACGCTTTGTCTGCTTGGCCTAATTCATGCATACATGTAGTTCTCTATCCCACCGCCAGTTCACGACGTCGTTCACGTGTGCTTTTGTGACAAGTATATTGGGCTACCGATTGCCAGAAAAAGTGAATAGATTTCCATGAATATGTCTCTTTTAGGCCTGTGAATGACTTAGATTAGCCAACAAATACATGTAGTGATATATTTTTATTGACGATATTTCAGTGCTGGTGTGGAATTTACTCCTCGGCCCTAACCAATAATGCCATAGCTACGCGGGCTACCGCTAGGCTACCGTCGGTAGCCGTTTATTTCGGAATGGAGGGAATGCCTCCCTCCATTCCGAAATAAACGTTTCATTGATAATTCTTTTAGCTGGTACTCTTCTGTCCTCCATTCCGAACTTCCCCAAAACAGTCCAATAGTAGTGCATCCACATTTCAGCTTTAGAAGCGGGGCATGTTAACCTGATCTCCACTCCCAAATTCTCAACTCCTACAAAAGAATACGTGTCCCCCTTGCATCCCTTGCCCATAAACCTCTGGATAGATTTGAACAGTCTTGTCGAGCGTGAATTGACACAAGTTCGTGGTCAACCTCGCCACCCCGCGCTTTACTAGACCGAACACTGTCCTGATTGAAAATACCAATCTCGTACCCAGAGATTAGTTACGCTCGGCCGAGGTTGATGGTCGCTACACTAATCTCTGGAGACGGCTAAGCCCTAGCGGTGGCTTCGGGAACCAAAAGTGCAGGCAAGTGCGTTACACCATGTACACACGGCGCATCCCGGTTCACTCCAAGTTTATACAGTGCGCCAAGTAGTGCTGTGGATTTTCCTCAATAAATACAACAGATCCCTCGAAAAAAACTTTCTAAGGACATTTTTGTGTGTAACATTTTATACTCAAGTCATCTCAAGTCATTTCAGTGAATTTGTGGTTAAAATTCATAATAATAATAATAAACAAGAAGTCAATCTCCAGAATTCACGAATTTTCGACCCCAACCGGGGTCTTTTTCAAGTGGAACTTTACAATCTGAAACTCTAGAAAAGACTGGTTAAAATTCGGTCTAAAATTGCACGATACCAAAAATCACACCTAAGGCGTGAAAATGGCTAGCCGTCTCCAGAGATTAGTGGAGCGACCTACAACCTCGGCCCAAGCGTAACGAATCTCTGGGTACGAGATTGTGAAAATACCAGGACAGACGCAAGCAAATGCATAAAACCATCATGGCGCCCGCTGGTCTATATTTAGCTCGGGGAAGCCCCGTAGGCAAAATAGCAATTGTATCACCGTTCACTGCCCGTTTCAGGCATTTAGCTTGCATGGGTTTTAGGCAGCAGTAAGCTGTTTGCCTTCTTTCATTCACCTGAGCTAAAGCCAACTTTGATCTCAAGCAAAAATCTATGTTTTCCTGAAATTTACTCATGATTACGAGATCATCATGATCATGATCATGCCCAAGTTGTGGGATCCGCCATCTTGTCAAAATGTAAACATGACCCAATTTTGCTATTGGAGCTTGTAGTATGACGTCACTCTCGTCGGAATTCCGCCGTAAGATCATTTGATTTCACCGGTCTTCGAATGCAAGCTGCCCAGAAGACCGGGTACCAGTCTAGCGCTTTACAAGGCTCCGCTAGTGGGTTGTACAGTAAAAGTAGTGACGAGTGTCTTCGATGATCATCTATGATGAGCATGCACAGTTTGGGGATTCTACTACGTAGAACTTGATTATTGAATAAGGGTAGTGATTGTTGTCAGGGATCCTCCATGTTGACTATGGTTTAGGCCACATGGGTGTGGCCTCAGTTGGTCGAAGCACACCCCAGAACGAAGTCTTGTGACGAAGTGCCAGATATCCAACATAGAGCACAACGAGCGACACACAAAATGGTACGATACGTAAAAGTCGTTTCCGAATTTACTTCTGAGATCTCTACTAGAAAGTGCCCGAGGAAGACCCCGGTTGGGGTCGAAAATTTGAAGAAGTGCCAAAAATATTTATTGACCCCCTCCCCTTTAAAGGGCGCAAACATCACGTTTCCATTCTTGGAATTTTGGGACATGAAACTGATTGGGCATGATGCAGATTTACTCATGCATATAAGGGAATTTGGTCGCTATAAGCGGCCCATCCACGTGCAATATTATTGTACAATATTCAGGTTTGCACAATATTATTGACCGTCTGTTTGTTATATTGAAGCATTGCACAATATATTGAGCAAAATCAAAATGATTTGATTTTTATTGACGGTTGCGCAGTATTTTTGGCTTGTGGATGGGTTCTGCCAATAATATTGACACAATATTCGTCACTCTACATCGAAGCACCATAGTGGCACATAATTATACGGTATACCCCTAGGTCAGATGACCTATGACACCAAGGTCCGATTCGACTCTAAGCTCGGCCACCAGGTGGCGGAAACCAACAACACAAAAAGTGCAAGAACTCCTGAACTAATGACTGGATTGGATCACCTCCAAATTTTTATCATAGGTGTATCTAATAAGGATACTTTACATATATAACGGGGTTTTGATTTGACCTACTTTTCAAGGTCACAAAAGTCAAGTTCAAAATTTGCCATTTTTGGTGGCACGTTTTGTGGCTATTTGACTTCTTCAAACTTGGTGCGACCATCTATCTAGGTACCCTCTACGTGTACAGCAAATGTTTGCCCATTTAGAGTGCAAATAATGGTTACCAGGCAGCCATCTTGGAAATGGACGTTGGCACATAGGTCATTCTTAAGCCAGAATGTGTTGACCTTGAAATTTTGACCATGATCGTTTTACCCTGGAACTCAAGGCTTGCCCTGGAACATTTTGATTTAACATATTTGTCATTTGTTCTTCTGGTACGTTCACCCAGTTGAGCACATGGTCCATGGACCATTTCATTTTCTTTTTCTTCTGAAAGACAAACACAAGAGCAAGAGATAATGCTGTATCACTGTCGATGTCCGGCTCCATTGCAAGCGGTTGACACGACGTCTTCAGAGCAAGTGACCGAGAATATTGTACAATACTATTGAATCGATTGTGCCCGAAACGTCTTTCAATAATATTGATTCAATATTATTGACTCAATAATATTGCACGTGGATAGGCCGCTTTAGGTAGAGTGGCCTGCTGGGGTTTTAATCCACAACAATTGTGAATGATAAAAAAATCATTGAGCGTCACGAAATCATGACGGCATGCTTCATTGAGGAAGTACTCAACAAAGGTCACGGTTTATCTTTTCTTGGTTTTCACTCGTTCGTGTCTCACTTTTCACGCTTGTAGCTGCTGGAGGCAACACAATCTGGTACACAGCGCACTTTTCCGCTGCACAGGAGCAATGTTCAGAGGTACTTTAGTCATGATTTCCACCAAATGTCCCGTGAACAGGAATGTCGTCAGGCCTCTCTTGAATGACTCAACGTTGTCCACCTCCCTCAGTTTCTCAGGCGTGGAGTTCCACAATTTGGGGGCCATGGCACAAAATGATCGTCCGCCGAAGGATTTTAGTTGGTATTTTGGGTACTGACAATACGGTATCGCATTTGTGACAGTTTAAACTGTGATCGTTCAACGACGGATCCTTCTTTTTGGCAGTATTTTCAAAGGTTGCGTCCAGGAGTGATATACATAGGAGCGAACGAAAAACAACCTAAGTATGCCGAACGAGGAGTCAGAACATCAGCCTCTGCTGTCCAACTCCACCAGTCGTGATCAGAGAAGGCGACGACGGGGTATCGCATGCCTGATGGTCGCTATAGTGCTACAAGCAGCTAGCGTAAACGGAATGGATATAATGTTTGTGCATGATACCAAGACGCTCTTCAATCTGGACTACAAGTCGTTTGCGCCGCTCGCTATATTGGGAGGAATTCTAGTTTACATTTTACCTGCACTTGCTGGATTATACGCCGACCTCCTCGTGGGAAAGTACTGCGCCCTCTTCTTTGCACTTTCTCTGAAAGCCGTCGGTTCGTTGATCAGCTTCAGTGCTGTTTTAAAAATGGAGGCGACACCCGTTATGGATGCAGTAACGTTGAAGATACTTTTTGCCGTCTATTCCGTCTCCGGTCTACTAATGGGCGTGTCTTTTTGTTTTACTTTGCCACTGTTTGTCTCATTTGGTGCACAGCAGGTTAAACAGACCCGGGAATCAGAGTCTACTCTTGTGAGATGGGAAATTTTTGCATTAATGATTGGTTGCCTGATAAAAAGCTTTTTCCGCCAGGACTACATCATCATCCCACCCTATTATTCAAGCGATATACGTTACTACAGAAGCGTCCACCATGCTGTAATTTCGGCTGTAGATGTACTCGCACTGGTTGTTTTTCTTCTTGGGAAACCTGGCTACGAGATACGGAACACGACAGAAGGGAGGAATTCGTTCAAAGAATTGTTACAGGTAAGGGACTAAGAAATAAAAGTGGAAAAGAACATTTTGGGCGAATTTTTTAATTTCTCAAATTGGGATAAAAAAATTCCCACGTTGAGAAATATCGCCTGAAAAATCAGACGAAGAAAATTTTAAGAATTTTTAATCGTACAATTTTAAGATTTTAACAAATCATTTTAGAGGGGGCCTCTAGAGGTAGCTTTTTAGTGCTTATTGTTATTATTACTAACAAAGAATTGGTGGCATAAGGATGCAACTTGGGAATCATTTTTGAAGTAAAATTTCAATATGTCAACATTTATCCACAATTCATGAGTTCCTGGTTACTAGCGCCACCTGTTGTGTAGTTGCAGTACTGATAGTAGCCTATAGCGAGCTGCCTCTAGAGGCCCTTTAAGAAAATTTCTCAAAATGGGTAAATTAATTAATTCTAATTCTTCTAATTAATTATAATTCTTCTATTCTTTGTACAGCGTTTTAGAGCATGCAGCTTTGCATGATTTTACGCTTTGTAAAATAAATTATTATTATTATTAAAATGGGTAAAAAAATTGATCCCATATTGAGAAATAGAAAAATTCGCGCAAAATGCCAAAATTTCCCACTTCTTATTTTCCAATTTTATGTTTTACTCCTTTAGGTATCAAAATCGTATTGTGTGTGCTCATCGTCTGGTAGCCGGTATGAAACACTTCAGGACTTTCCGCAGGACGACATGGAAACAAGGAAGTTATGGAGACTCAAATTCAGAAGATGGATCATCAGTGTACCGCTCCTCTCGGCAGTAGCTGCTATAATCATCGTACTTTTTCCGATGGATATTTTCTCCAAGAAGCTGATCGAAAAATATCGAAAAGAGCAGCTCCATGAATATGATATGGTAAGAAACACGAGGTTTATGGTGACCATTCTCCTCGTACCTCTGTTAGAATGTGCACTGAAGATACGCGGACGCCACATTTGGCAGAACAGTCTGGTGAACCAATTGAAGATACTAGGTTTGGGATGCGTCCTGACCTCTGTAGCCTGTCTAACAGCCGCTCCTATAGCCACCAACATCATTTCGGGCCCAGCTAGACCACATGAGGTTTTGACACTGATTCCGCAGAATGTCATCAGTGGGCTTGCGACATTCATGGTGATAAGCCAAATTTTACCAATCTGCCTGACAGTATGTCCTCCAGGATTATCTACTTTTGTATTTGCCGTCATGACCTGTTTAAGCCTACTCATAATTCCTGTTACCGTCGCCATTGCTGCCGCTGGCGCGTTCGATGTGCAGCGTGCTGTGAAGCACACCGACGTCATGTTTTATATCCTTGCCGCGGTAATCGTAGCAATATTCATTGTGATTTATATCCCAGTATCCAGGCTGTTCGCGAAGGCCAGCGACGCAGTAACTCAAGCGGAGAAACAACGAGCAGAATCCAACAACCACATACTTGCGGGGGAACTCGGTCCTAGCGAACAACTTATCTCTCCAACTGAATACCAGGACACCGGACCAACTGGAGAAGCCATGCAGTAAACGGTCAGTGGAGGAAATTAACCGTGCTCGACCCGGACCTGGACCACAGCATTCGGAACGACCTGAGGCGAACTGCTTATCTGTCCACTGGGTGGCGCATTTCACCTCGGACACAAGTCCAACTTATCCAACCGGAAGGTATTCCCCCAAAATGGCGTCGTTCAGAATGAAAGAAAAAGTGAAGATTTTGGAGGAAAAATTCGCTGCTGTGGCTGTTCATTTCCGGTTTTTGGATGTTTTGTCAATATATTTGAGTTTGAGCATGTTAAGTTTCTAAGGCCCGGACAATTTGAGGCTTTGTTTGAGTGTGAAATAGGGATTACGTCGTTACTCTCCCGACAAGATATGGTAGGTAAACGCTGTTATTTCAGCTTTTGCCATGGACCACGACAACTACCGGTAGGCCTACATCATCATCCCGCAGACGCTTCGCATCGGCCCTGTGACAAACAAAGCAAAGTCTGTCTCCAAATTGTGATTTGATCGGTGTTATTGCGGGTGTTCCAGCCATGATTCACATTTTTAAAACTCCCGGGAAAAATTCGGCTGCTAGTAGATAACTGCGCATGCGCCAGTTATCGTGGCAGGGAATCCAGTCACACTTCCGGGTTGGCGGACCCCAGCACCAGTTGTTAACGTGCTGCACGGTAGAACTGCATGCCGGCTTAGACCCGGACCAAGCCTACCTCGGATTGCAGGGCTCATTTGGTACCGGGGCAAAGCTGGCTCAACCCGTTTACACAAGTGTAAACGGGTTGAGCCAGCCAGGTTGAGTCAGTTTGAACCGAACCGTGCACGCTGAAAATTCCGTAGTGTAAAAGGGGCTAAAGTTTCTGATAATTTTCAAATGGACAAGTCGCACTGAACCTCGCTAAATAAACTACACACCAGTCAGGCCCCTTGAAATACAGCATGAAACATCCGATCACTAATGGGGAGCACCATTTGGTCACATGATGACTTCTAGAGCAGACGTGACACCTATAGAGGCTCATTGTTCGAGAGATGCGGTTCACCAAGCACGGCCAATCACACCTTGAATCGTCATGAATAATAGCAATCTCGTACCCAGAGATTCGTTACGCTCGGGCCGAGGTTGTAGGTCGCTCCACTAATCTCTGGAGACGGCTAAGCCCTAGCGGTGGCTTCGGGAACCAACATGCAGGCAAGTGCGTTACACACGGGTATCCCGCTTCACTCCAGGTTTGTACAGTGCGCCAAGTAGTGCTGTGGATTTTCCTCAATAAATACAACAGATCCCTCGAAAAAACCTTTCTAAGGACATTTTTGTGTGTAACATTTTATACTCAAGTCATCTCAAATCATTTCAGTGCATTTGTGGTTAAAATTCGGACTAAAATTGCACGATACCAAAAATCACACCTAAGGCGTGAAAATGGCTAGCCGTCTCCAGAGATTAGTGTAGCGACCATCAACCTCGGCCGAGCGTAACTAATCTCTGGGTACGAGATTGGAATAATAGGTGGCATCTGTGTAATATCAGTTCAAACCCACGCGTATATTCTCGCGTGGTCTGCGTGATCGGTGTTCCCTATTCACATCAACGAAATTCCAACTTGGCCATGTTGGCGGTCGTCGGGCACAGTCTAATTCTCTCTGTATATCTTGATATGTTGAGGAATACTGCGATTGTATTGTTTTCTCGGCCAGGCAATTAGTTGGTCCTCAGAATCAATAAAGAATTCGTAACTACATTTTTCACACCAATATAAAAACTCATCAATGTTGAACATCACACGCCCCTTCACTGGCTTTTTACTGCATTGTTTTTGATCGAGGTGGTAATGGAATAACGCCGCTGCATTCAAGCCTGCTTTATTCTCCCGACCGCTGTGTATTAAGTAACAAAAATTGTTACTTCCAAGGAATTTTTTTATGGATCCTTCTCTCGAGTGTCGAAGATAACCTACTCCAGACAAGACGAGTTCTCCTGTTCTGTTATAGCCACGATCGGCTGCAAACCGAGGCATCACCGCATCTCCGTCAGTTTCATTAGTCATCATCGTATACAAATTATTGTCTTTGTCGCATGAAGTATGATGACCACATCTCCGCACATCCGCATGAAATATGTATGAAGTTCCTTTCTCGTTCAATATATCAACTGTTGCAGGAAAATGTGAATACCTTTTCCTTTCCAGCGTAGAATCCGAAAAATGTTTCACAAGAATGAGCTCAAATTTAAAGAGACGTGGCCGAAGAATATACAGACTCAGTCCTGTGATACTTTCTAGGTAACCACCTATGGCAAGCGGATTGTCCAGTTATTAAAAAAACTATATTTATATTGCACTAAAACCTAGTTTTATGCTCAAAAAACGTAGTTTTTCGGCAATAACTGGACAAGTGGCCAAGAAACCTATATTTATGCTTAAAAAACCTGGTTTTATAGAAAAAACTTAGTTTTTCTTCAATATAACCGGTATTTTCTTTAAAAATATAGGTTTCTTGAATAACTGGACAAACGGCGTACAAAAAACCTAGTTTTTATCACGAAACTTATATTTTCTACCTCGTCCCCATGTACACGATTTCTGTCATATTGGGACGAGGATAGAAAACCTCGGGCCCATGGGTCATCATGTATGTGGTTGCACGCACAGTACTACTGGGGACGGGTACATTGTATTTCGCAACCTTGTCCCGGCGAAATAATCTTGGTCAGTGGGGTCGAGGTTTAAAAAGGTATAGGTTTTCATAAAAACTAGGTTTTTATCAAAGACCTAGTTTTTATGGCATAAAACTTAGTTTTATTAAAGAAACTTGGTTTTTTGACTGATAAACTTAGTTTTATGGAATAACTGGACACTTCAGTGTGGAAACTTATATGTTTGTCGACAAAATGGTGGTTGTATGGTAAAAAACTAGGTTTTTATCCATAAAATATAGGTTTTTGACAAAAACTAAGCTTTTTGATAAAAACCTATATGTTATGATGGCAAAAACTAAGTTTTTTTCTATAAAACTTGGTTTTTGACAAAAACTAGTTTTTTAGGAGGAAAATTTAGTTTTTGTAAAAAAACTATATTTTATTCGTAAAAATTAAGTTTTTAGCTCAGCTTTCAGCTGAGCTAGTCATATGTATACTGAGTGGCGTCCGTCTGTGTGTGTGTGTGTGTGTGTGTGTGTCGTCCGTGAAACAGGCACGTTTCGCAACCGCAAGGCCCAGGGTCATGAAAGCCGGTGGAGTGGTAGGCCCTAGGAAGGACTCGAAACAGGACCAAAAATTTTTGCGATCTGACGTACATTCTGCTCTCCAGGGGGCATTTTCCGTAAAATGGAAAACCCCAATAACTCAGTCCACAGGCAATATATCAAACTGAAATTGATAGGGTATGAAGCTTGATTTTTGGTACACCAAGT
>NMRB01000554.1:88287-103166 GCA_002633025.1 Notospermus geniculatus
GTCATGTTTGGTATCAAACTAAAGGTAATGAAGTGTAGGTTTTAACTGACCTACTTCCATGACCTAGTGACCTACTTAAAGAGTAGTTGAACCAAGGTAGTCATGTTTGGTATCAAACTAAAGGTAATGAAGTGTAGGTTTGAAGTGACCTACTTCCATGACCTACTGACCTACTTAAAGACCAGTTGAGCCAAGGTTGTCATGTTTGGTATCAAACTAAAGGTAATGAAGTGTAGGTTTGAACTGACCTACTTCCATGACCTAGTGACCTACTTAAAGACTAGTTGAACCAAGGTAGTCATGTTTGGTATCAAACTAAAGGTAATGAAGTGTAATAAATGACAGGTGGCGATCATGGATGGGGCATTCTGTTCCATAACTGGAGAACTGCTTCATCAATCAAATTCACATGTCAGCTGAGCGCATCGCCCTTGGGCGACTTGTTTGAGCATAAAACTAGGTTTTACTGCAAAAATGTAGGTTTCTTTAATAACTGGACAATCCGCTTGCCATACCCACCTCTCTTTCTCCTGTGCGTGAACGACGTATGTGACAGAAAGACGTTTTCTCCGCACATCATGAAAGCCAGCATCCTTAATTGCCGGTTTTTATTACGAAGTGTTTTATTCAGCTCATCGTAAGGGAGTAATATCTCTCTCTTCTGCTCCCCAGATAGATCAAATACATAAGCCTTGAGTGTTGGAGAACTCATTTTATTTATGGAGCGTCCCGTTGAGGTACAAACGCCGACAAGATCATGTCCATAATCGCCAGCAATAAATGCCAGTATTTTTCGACCTCCACATTCCATGTCAAACTTATTCTTTAACTCGTAGTTAAAAGTTTTTAGGTTTCTTTGGAACACATACACAACTCGTTTGACAAAGAAAACAAGAGGAAAGACGATGACAGCGTCCACTGCTCTTTGATAATGAACAGTTGATTCAAATCGTGGTAGTTTATGTGTCATCGTAACCTCTCTGTGTAATTTATACAACCCCTTCTGTATGAGAGGTTAATCCTAAATAAAGACGTTACAAAAAAGACGTTCTAATCATAATAGGGAGGTTTCGAAATCAAACGATAAACGTAAACTTTACGACAACGTTATTTTTCGTACTAGGCCAACACATTAACCAGATTTATATTGCATTTTCGGTACAAAAATAACGTTGTCGTTAACGTTTACGTTTATTGATTGACTTCGAAACATCCCTAATATTCTCTACTCGTTGTGTGATCTCGAGTCGTAGTCAAAGAAAGACGTTGCGCGGCGCTGTTCCATTCGTAACGCTTCTGGCCTTTCCGTCGATTGCAGCGCCGCCTAACGTTTTTCTTAGCTACGACGAGAGATCGTCAGGACGATTGCAGTGCCACCTAACGTCTTTTGTAGCTACGACTAGAGATCGTCAGTACGACAGCAGTGCCACCTAACGTCTTTGTAGCTACGACGAGAGAACGTCAGGACGACTGCAGTGCCACCTAACGTCTTTTGTAGCTACGACTAGAGATCGTCAGGACGACTGCAGTGCCACCTAACGTCTTTTGTAGCTACGACGAGAGATCGTCAGGACGACTGCAGTGCCACATAACGTCTTTTGTAGCAACGACTTAGAGAATATGACTGTAACAACGTCTTCATTTTGTAACATCTCTATTTGCGGATATGACCTCCCATACGTCTGTGCCATAAAGAATTTAACAATTTTGATTTTGTCAGATTGCATCGAGTTTTTCGGGGTACTCGTATTGTGAGGGCATGATTTTGTTCAACTAAAAACTGTAACGTGGCCCATAACGGAACGTTCTCTCCCGCAGCTTAGCCTGATGATAGACACAATCTCGTACCCACATCTACCTCATCCGAATATATCTCTGGAAAGGGCTACGACTTGACCAGAATTGCTGGTCAACCACTGGCAGCGTGCCAAAATATTTGTTTCACGCTATATTTCGTTCTTTGGTGACTGAAAAATATCATATATGCCTAAAAAGCCATATAATACCCCAAAACAGGAAGTTGTTTGAGTATTAGAGCAATTTCAACGAATAGTAGTTAGTTGGGAACTATTTGACATCATTGCGCGGGTGCCAGCCTCGGTGTGATTTGCCTCAAAATTAGTATATAGGGTGGCCCAGAAAAAACGATAACACTTTTTAAACTAGAATAATTCAAAAACTATTGTACTTATAACTTTGAAATTTTACAGGTAGTAAGATAGGGATGTTTGACAACTCCACCCCAAATTGCAGGTCAAGAGCATACAAACTGCGAAAATGATGACATTTTGAAAATTTTCGGTCAAGACAAGAAATGCCGGTCTGAGAAGTTACATCAGACCCAGTTCACATGAACAATGGACAATGTGTCCCCCGTCTTGCTCAAAAAGACGGCACACAAGCAGACTGGCTCAGAACTATCTGGAGGAGGCAACTCCTCACTTTATAAGGAAGGGTGAGTGGCCACCACAGTCACCGGACTTGAAACCTGTGGATTACGCCATGTGGAACAGTCTCTCGGAAAAGGTTTACGAAGGGTGGACGAAACCATTCATGGAAAATGAACTGAATGAGAGAATTCGGGAGAAATGGGCAGAAATAAGCTTAGAAGAAATACGAAATTCGAGTTCCGCGTGGAAAAAGCGCTTGTGTGCCGTTTTTAAGGGTTATGTAAAGTGACTCGAAATCTCGAATTTTTGACGCAAAAAATCTGACTAACTGCACCAAAAATCGGGAAAATAAGGCTCGGGTCACCTCGGGAAGCGTCATAAGAAGGTGCCCCGAGCCTTACTTTCTCAATTCAGTGTGCAGTTAGTCAGATTTTTTGCGTCAAAAATTCGAGATTTCGAGTCACTTTTCATAACCCTTAAGCAAGACGGGTGACACATTGTCCATTGTTCATGTGAACAGAGGAAGGTCTGATATAACTCTCAGACCGGCATTTCTGACCTTGACCGAAAATTTTCAAAATGTCATAATTTTCACAATTTTTATGCTGTGGACCTGCAATTTGGTGTGGAGTTGTCAAACATCCCTATTCTACTACCTGTAAAATTTAAAAGTTATACCTTACAATAGTTTTTGAATTATTCTAGTTTAAAAAGTCTTATCGTTTTTTCTGGGCCACCCGATATATCAATGCGCTGATGTAAACAACGCGCAGGCGCAGTATTTCTAAAGTAGTACACCGGTCGCAGCCCTTACCAGTGGTGTTGTAGGCACGTGAACCCACTGGGGACGAGTTTGGATAAGACACATAATCCGTGAGAAATCAACAACATCTAGCCAAAGCGGGATGACGTCAGGTAAGCATGTGATGTCCAATTCCCCATTCAGTTGTTGGAGGCATGTGGCGCGGAGCCCGAGCGGAAAGCGTTGGGGCACCCGTCCATCAGGTTTAGGTATATGTTTACCCATGCTTTCCGCTCCACTTTGGGCGCGTGACCATGGAGTGGCGCACACGTATATCTTGATTGGGGCAATAGGAGCTGTCGGCGAGTTGACCAATAGGTGTCACTAAGGCCAGACTTTTTTTATTCCTTGTTTCTCGAGTTTTTTTATGAGAAATATTTGAGGAGGGCGGAAAAAAATTAAAAAATAAATTTTATTTTTAGTAGTTTTTCACATTTCTCGGCAATTTCAATGGCAATGCTTAAATCGGAGGAAAGAAAAAAAATAATTTTTTATTTAAATGTGACCATGATAATGATATATTGCAACCTGCTGAAGTGATGTTTAAGAGGCAATCATGCATGCACAAGGTTTCTAGCGGATAAAAGGCATTAAAAATTCCTGGTTCCTCAGAGATGAGACTAGGCCCGAATTTTAGGGAGAAACTTCTCTGAAGCCACACAGTTACGTAAGTGGCTAGTGAGGCCTCTCACTCATTAAACCCCACTAATGAATTCAAATTTCCCGCCTATTGCAGCATAAGCAAAGTGTTTTCTGATTGGCTCTGAGATTTCTTCCAACTGAGTCAAGCAAACTTGATAACTTGGCCCCAAAATGATTAATCTAAGTAAAGCTTGCTATGAAATCAACAGAATATTGAACAAAAGACCCAATTTGAGCCTCTCATAGTGGCCATCATAGCTTATTTCTGCTCATTAGGTCAGACTGGCTGATGACCAGAAACATCATAGGTACACAGTTGGCGGGAAGCCAACTCTGCCGGTCACTGTCGGTTGCAGCCTAATTCACACAAATAAAGTAAATATCTCTTTACAAAAACGACCAACACGGGCAAGCTTTATGTCATTGGAAAGGAAATTTCACCAGGAATCCAACCAAACAGTTTTTGAGGTGATTTCTTTCCATCCTAGAGAAATAAAACCAGAAGTTCGGGACGTTGTAGAAGTGAAAGCTATCCTCAAGTCAGTCGGGATCGTCTGCTAACCCGCCTGTGCGCACGATGGTCGGGAAGAGACGCTTGCGAAAAGGCACTTTCGGGCCGGGATGTTCTAGTCGGCGTTCGGGGAAAAAAATAAAGAAAAAAAAATATTTTCCCGGTTTTTCGGTTACAAGAATCGGCGGGCGCGAGAAATTGTGAAAAATAAATTTTTTATTTTTTTTTCAAATTCCGGCATTCTCAATTCGGCGGGTTCGCGAAACAAGGAATAAAAAAAGTCTGGCCTAAGGCCCAATTCAATGCATATAGCAGATCTAGTCATAATTGATCGAGCAGCAATCACGTAGATTTTGCTGTACATTGGGCCCAATTTATAAAACATGGCAAAAGCTTACAAGCCAAACCCCAAGGCCAAGCTTTTGCTTGTCAAGGAGAAGCACAAGCCAAAGAATTTGCCCACAAACATGGGCCGAATTCATAAAAACTAGCATTTGCTTTTTCTGGGCTTTTTCTTCAAGAGGTATTTATAAAGTTTCGCTTTTGCTTCATAGGACAAGCAACTCCCTAAAAGAATTAGCAGAAGCTTTGTCTGGCGTGTTACAACCGATAATGTCACAATCGACCAATAATGTCACAACCGATGATAATGTCACAATTGTGACATTATGAACAACTCATCCAACCAATAATGTCACAACTTGCTAATAATGTCACAACTTTTCCTTACCGATAATATCGCAACATTTTGACCAATAATGTCACAACTTTTCCTTACCGATAATGTCGCAACATTTTGACCAATAATGTCACAACTTTTCCTTACCGATAATGTCACAACATTTTGACCAATAATGTCACTACCCCAGTAACTAGCGCAGGGGATAATGTGATGGTGATTTTTTTCGCCCTCCCTCATGGAAGACAAAGAAGTCTGAGCAAAAAAATCCTGCTTTGATCATGAAAGACACATTAATCATATCTTCACCCCATAGGAGTTCCCGTGTCATCACCCCCTAGGATTTCCTTACCATGCTTACTGGAGGAAACAGTGTCCGAGGGGGTGCCAAATGTACATGAGGATTCATGCAGTCGCCGCTATGCGTAAACAGAAGTGCCGGCTATAATGTCTGTAGATTTTTTTCACGTACGTATAATTTATTGTTAAAAAATCAAAATATGAATACATAAAAATACTTTCTCAAGCAATAAAGTATAAAAAGGGGGGGAGGTTCCAGTTACTGGTTGGAATTCGGAGAAAGATACTCTGTATGTAGTGTCATATCAAGGAAATGTAAATTACGACAAATTACTGTAAATTACGGCAAATTACTATTACTTCAACTTGTTTTACACTTCAACTTCTTTTACCAAGTAATATGCACGGCGTTCGATTTGCATGTACAGCAATATAAATAAATACATGTACAACATGTTATACAAGCTTGAAGCTGTATCAAGAAACTAGGGGGTGATGACACGGGAACTCCAACGGGGTGAAGGTATGATTAAGGTGTGTTTCATGGTCAAAGCAGGATTTTGTTTGCTCAGACTTCTTTGTCTTCCATGAGGGAGGGGCGAAAAAAAATCACCATCACATTATCCCGACATGATCTGCGTTAGTTACTGGGGTTGTTACATTATTGGTCAAAATGTTGTGACATTATCGGTAAGGAAAAATTGTGACATTATTGGTCAAAATGTTGCGACATTATCGGTAAGGAAAAGTTGTGACATTATTATGAAGTTGTGACATTATTGGTTGGATGAGGTGTTCATAATGTCACAATTGTGACATTATCATCGGTTGTGACATTATTGGTCGATTGTGACATTATTGGTTGTAACATGGCGAGCATTAGCTTCATCAGATAGGAGATCTTGCTTGGCTTTATAAGAAAAGGTCATTAGGTTAAGCAATTGATTATGAATATGTTTGTCAGCAAAATCTTTGGATTGTGCTTCTCCTCGACAAGCAAAAGCTTGGCCTTGGGGCTTTGGCTTGTAAGCCTTTGCTATGTTTTATAAATTCGGCCCATAGGCCTATTCATAATCAATTGCTTACCCTAATGACCTTTTCTTATAAAGCCAAGCAAGATTTCCTATCTGATGAAGCTAATGCTCGCAAGACAAATCTTAATCTATTAATTCTTATAGGGAGTTGCTTGTTCTATAAAGCAAAAGCGATATTTTATAAATACCTCTTCAAGAAAAAGCCCAGAAAAAGCAAATGCTAGTTTTTATGAATTCGGCCCATTGGTCCGCTAGAACTTTGCTGCCATCTGTTGGCAATATGCGATGTTGACTGCTCCTATTCAGATTGTCAGCCGGTTCATCAGGAGGCCTAGTACTTGGGGCAGGAACAGATCTGTCGAAATTTATTTCTTCTCGCCCGCCCACCCTCCCTGTTGAATGTCATCGGTGTAAGTCATGTGTCGGCCCACGTTCGTCCTTTTCTCCATATCTTTGGACGGGCACGGGTCTGCACTTGACGTCTCACACAAAGGCCCGTATTCTAGAAGCCTCCTTAACTCTAAAGTCCACTTTAAGTTTTTGTATTCTGCACTGCAAACAATGCCTAACGGCATAAAGGAATCAACCATAAAGATTTAACTGCGAACGATGAACTTACTGAGGGGTACACTTCTTGCCACCAGATGTCACTCACTGCCTGAATTTCGGCTTTACGTACATGTAATCGGCACGAGCTTCAACTTTTTTTGTGGTGAAGGGGTACATGAACCTGTCAACTTGATGCCTTGAATTCCATTTCTGAGGACAACAGAACTATTTTCAGCACAATTAGTGTTCCATGTGCAAATGTACATTGTACATAAGCAGGAAGTCAATCTCCAGAATTCACGAATTTTCGACCCCAACCTGGCTCTTTTTCAAGTGGAACTTTACAATCTGAAACTCTAGAAAAGACTTTAGAAAAATACTCTAGAAAAGACTCTAGAAAAGTCTTTTCTAGAGTTTCAGATTGTAAAGTTCCACTTGAAAAAGACCCCGGTTGGGGTCGAAAATTCGTGAATTCTGGATATTGACTTCCTGCTTATTACCATTTTGTGTGTCAATTTTGTGCTTTTCTGTATCTTGCATGTGCAAATGTACGTTAGCCTATTCAAATGTACACAGATGACCCTGCACTCTCATCGTTCGTGGGGTTCTCATTAATTCAGTCCTTTTGTATCATATGATCAGCTTATCCGAATTCAACAAAATTTGCAGAAAACATGCAGAAGGGTCTCGCCTGTCATATGGAAGAGTCAGAATGCAAATCTGTTGAGGTTTAAAGGGATACTGTCCATATTCATAAAATGCTTAATTTATGAGTTGAACCTTTATGCTTGATTCCTTTATGCTAAAGGTAAACCTTAGGCTGAGTTTACATCGAGGCACACGCGACACGAACATGCAGGCCAACAATGGCTTCACAAAGGATTCATCCCCCATGAAACCTTTGTTCGCCGGCGTGTTCGTGTCGCGTGTGCCTCGATGTAAACTCGCCTCAGGGTACTTCTATTAAAGCAAGGTTCATGGGCACGCGGATCCCATCCGTTTCCAGTCCGTTTGCCCCGAGTTTTCCGGATACGATAACGCTGAAGTCCTTTTAGATAGATTATTTACGGACCTGACTCGGACAAATTCCTTGTGCCAATGAACCCCGCTTAACACGGCAGAGCCACGCAAGGTCAACATTGCCTTCGATGTGACCTCTGTGATCGGGTGTGCTGGCCACATCAGCAACCTCGTCCCCAGGATCTAACTCGAAATTTCTTCTGCTTTTACCTTGGGACGAGGTCATTTTCGGCTTCGGTCGTTACACCCTGGATTCACTTCCAAGATTCTTGGCACCTCGTCCCCAACGCTTATTTCAACCTCGGTTACAGTAAATGATTGTAAAAAAATTTATTTTCATTAAACTGTATTATGAACATTTATGTCTATCATGATTACATGTAGGCTAGAAAGAATAATGTTTACTATCATATGAAAAATAAAATAAAATAGACCATATTTTAATCCATTTGCCAGAGGTATTTCAAATCTGAAATTGGGTATGAGTATGACGTCAGGCCGATAGCCAATCACAGCCGAGGTATTCGGTTCTGAAGCCAGGGCTTAACAAGCGAACGTTAAGCCCTGGGAACGAGGTTGGCAACATCAGCTGTCGCAATGGTTCATAGTTTGAAGGGAATAAACAAAGACGATTTGTTTGTCCGTTAACAGAGGCCATATAATCAGCTCGTTCCTTTTCGTGATGAAGAGTTGATAATGAATTTTGACTTTCTTATCTATATCTAATTTCTCAAAATGCCAATCGGTTAATGATTTGAACACTGTGACGTTAAAAAAGTCATATTTGTTAATGATATAAACTGTGTGATGGAATACTACATGGTTTTTATCAAGTATAAAAAAATCATATAACAATGACAATTCCCCGAGCACACTTACAGTATAGTTCATGTAATTGTCTTGGTTACTGAACCGGAGTAGGCCAATGTATCCGGGGTGAGTGTGCAATGGACTGATGATAAGAATATCGCCATTCACATCCCATTTCGGTGGAGGTAAGAATCTAATGGCCATTCTCTCCTTGATCGGAAAATAGTGTACTTTTCTGACAAACTTCATATAAAGAGAAAATCCCATTTCAGACCCCTTATGCAGAAAGTAATACATTTCACTGATATTCCTCCCACATATATGATAAACAGAAGTAACTACGTATGTGGAAAAAAAGTAATATCGTGGACGGTACTTATCAGTTACATTACCACACTTTGACATGAGGGACAAATATTCCCTGACATGCCTGGCTTTATATTTTCTCACGATACGTTTATTCGTTCCTGTTTTATCAACTATGAGCCAAAATTTGTGAAAATGGAATACGATGGAATCTCTGTACTCCCCTTGTATGATATTGTCCATGAACGAATCTATTGCTATTGAACTAGCTACCCTGTGCGGGCGGTAATGGGCGTTAAGGTGAAATGCATTCACTTTGGAGGAATTGAAGGGCAGCACGTAAACATTTTTGTAGATAAGCTTTGTTACTACAACAATTGCAGCATCAAGTACCACGTGGTAATGAATGAAGTAAAATTTTGGGCTGATTTTAGGAAGCTCATGATTGACATTCAGTCTTTTAGTATATGTATATCTGTACTGGTAGGTGTTTTAATACAGTCATGTACATTTAGAAGAACACACCATCAATCAAAATGAAGGAACGTTGAAATCGTTACAGAACATGGTCGGTAGAAAGTTCATTTTCAATCTACATGTAACTGCCAGGGCTGTGTTTACAGGGCCGTATTTAGCGGGGGGCATGGGGGCAGCTGCCCCNCCCCCCCCCCCCCCCCCAGGACCAAAAAGCTAAATACGGCCCTGGTTTACATAGGTCGCGTTCGGAAAGCTTCCCCGAGGAAGTTCGGGGAGGCGCGAGAGCGTTCGGAAAGGTATTTGGCAAGTAAAGGCTTCCTCGAGCCTGGCCGAAGTGAGCGACTGGTCCTTATCTGTGTGAATATTACTCAATAAATTTCTATTTATTATTAAGTTTTCTTTAAAGCCTCACTGTATTGAATTCAGAAAGTGCTTACGTCCTCCGACGTTAGTGTAGTGTAAAATGTACTATGCTGTATCTTACATTATAGCTCTGCCCGCAGTTTTCTTAATGTGTGCTGGAAACTTGGGCTTGATTCTTTGAAATACAGGGTGGTCCATAAAAATGTGACACATTTCGTTTGTTTATAATTTCTACAAATCTTAAGATTTTTCAAAATCCTTTCAGCCAGAGGTGGGTCATGGCTATACGTTTTTGCCCTGAGAAGCACTTTTGAAAACGACGAGCCGGTTTTTGAGTTATTTCAATAATTGATAATGGGCGTGTTTCGCAAGCCCCACGAAACACTACAAGTAAGTACGAAATACGAAATTGAACTTCACTTCAATGACATAATATATTTCAGGGGATGGTTGGTACCACAAATATTGCCTGCTGCAAGAGGGTCTTTGTGCGTATGACGTTAGACCGATAAGAGTTACAGTGTATATTTAACTTTGAAATTATCTTTTTTATCGACTTCGGTCATACGCAGTGGAAATTTAAAAATTCAAAATGCACCGTCGCTAAGAGACACACTGGCAGCAGGGCCAATTGTGGTACCAATTAACCATCTTCAGAAATACATCAGGTCCTGGAAATGAAGTTGAATTTCGTATTTCGTACTTCGTCAGATTTGCGAAACCTCCCTATTATGTTCGATCCAAGCTCCTCGCCGCTGAATCACCGCTGCCACTCCCATGTTGAAAGTGTTCATTACTCTCCCTGACATGTCTCTTGGACGTGTGCGGGGGTTCTTGCGGACGAAGGTGGACCAATGTGGTTCTTATAGTTGTTAGTCACACTGCCAGTGTCTCAAAACTTCTCCAGCAAGCGTTTGATTGCATTCCGTGACGGTATTTCCCCTCCAGGAAAGTCACGACGAAAATGTGTCTGGGTAAAGATTACAGATTTTGTCGAAAAGTAATGTTCAACGATTTTTGTCCGCTCTGCCACTGAAAATTGATATCCCGTCTCCATACTGATACATATAAAACTTATAGCTGTACTCTATAACTCCTCTGAAAATCAAGGGGTAGACTTAATTTTTGTGGAAATGACAGATAAACAAAATGTGTCACATTTTTATGGACCACCCTGTACGTATCAGGCAAGCATTTTGGTGACGTTTATCGCAGGCCGGAGTGGACACAATTCATATTTAATGTCCACATTAATTCCGATTTTATGTCAACATTATATCAAGAATTTATATCCACACTAAATCAACCAATCGCAACTGAGTTTTTAATGTGAATATAAAATCGCACTACTTATTTAATGTCCATATAAATTCGTATTTTATGTCCCCATTAAATCACGAATTAATATCCACAAAAAATCGACCAATCACGGATAAGGACTTTTTGACGGATGTGAGTGTTCTCGATCGCTTCCGTCCAAAAATCCGCGATGGAATTGTGGACGGAAGCGATCGAGAACACTCACATCCGTCCAAAAGTCCTTATCCGTGATTGGTCGAATTTATGTGGATATTAATTCGTGATTTAATGGGGACATAAAATACGATATGGACATTAAATAAGTAGTGCGCTTTTATATTCACATTAAAAACTCAGCTGCGATTGGTTGATTAAGTGTGGATATAAATTCTTGATTTAATGTGGATATAAAATCGGAATTAATGTGGATATTTTGTGTCCTCTCCGGCCTGCGATATACGTTCACGATGCTATGAGACCTCTCTCTGCATTTGGGGAGCGGCGTGGTGTAGTGGTTAGCGAGACGGACTCCTGATCAGAGAGTCGCGGGTTCGATTCCCAGTCCTGACCAAGAAAAAACACGCTCGCTTGTGACCTTCAGCAAGTCACTTTGCCTCACTTGCTTCACCCCACCCAGGTGTAAAAGGGGTACCTGGCTGGTAGTGATGGTCTATGTGAATGTTAGTCCAAGAGATATGATATTGGACTGAACAGGCTGGGGGTAATAATTGTGAAGCGCCTTGACACTTAAATGTAAAAGGCACTATAAGCCCACACATTATTATTATTCTTATTCTCTGAACACTTCGAAAAATCCAGTAAATTTCAAGGCTTTAATTTTATACAGAATTCGCCAGTCCGCTAGATGCGCTGATTCCGCAAATTCTGAAGGCCACGGTACGGACATGCAAGTAAAAGAGTGTTTTGGCCGTCCTTCGTTGGTTTTTTGTGTACAGTGCAGTTACCAGCGATCCGGGTTGGTAAGGCCTGGGTTCACTTGAGCGTTCCACGCCAAGTGTTTTACGATTTTCAGACTTGGGCATTTTCAGTGGTTTTAAACGTTTGTGTGTGGAATTCGTCTACTCTCCTCTGAAACTCCGACAACACAAGACGTGAAACACTCAGTGGACCAAGGCCGTTGAGCCCTCTTCCTCCTCGCCTCGTGTTATAATTAAATTGTTGCATCAGGATTCCTGTACATAGAAGTACATGTATTATACGGTACACGATACACGATATACGATATTTTGAAAAATATGCGTAAATTCTAACTAGTTTATGCGAATCATCCAAAATTTCATAATTTTATGGTCTGAGGTCAGCTCTATCTACTGACACCAGAATTTTGTGAAAAATCATGAAAATCTCCAAATATAAAAATTTTGATAATCTCAAATATCTCAGCATCCACTCGACAGATTTTGATGAAACTAGCACCAAAATCCTTAGAAACTTCCATTCTATCAGAACTACTATAAAAATAAAAATATAATCACAAAATAAAAGGCGTTGATTTTCAAGTTTTTTTCTGACAAGCAATTACATAATTTTGATATTTCGAAATTTCCAAAATTTTGATGCAGAAATGTGACCAACAAGTTTTGCTTTCATATGCAACAAACTGTACCAAAATTGGTTCAGTAGTATTTGAAGTATTCAAGATATCAAGTGTAGATTAACATCAGTCAATGCCTGTACATGTATACGATATACGAACACACCGGTTAGCATCAAAAATATCAAAAAATAGATATTTTTGACAATATGCGTTTCACAGCTATCATTTTGACCGTCGACAAGAAGGTTTGCCTCTTAACTTTGTCGCCTGATTGCTATACCCCTATACGCCCTACTGGTTCAATACTTCAGGGTCGGCCATCTTGAACGAGGTCTGGGTTAAATTTACGTCTGTCACCCCAAGACTGGCACCATTTACTTAAAGGAGCACAGTATTGGATCTCAAATGCGTTATTTGACTGCCGGCGGAGAGGGAGCCAGCTAGCGGCAGTACGACGAACTACAAAAATGCATTACAAAATGTACGTACGTAGTAAATCGGGAAATTCGCCGAAACGTAGTTAGTCCCTCGGGTTGGAGAGTGGCGCAGTGGCGCCTGCTGTCGAGAAAAATCGCCAGTATCGTGCTCCTTTAATGGATATTTTCCAAACAGGGAATAAATCAGAGACATACCATTCTGCTCCAAAATCTTTCATCCGTTTTTGCGTCCCCACACTGGAAATTCAGGTTTCCGAGAAGTTTGCAAGATCGCTCAGGCTCATCAGGAAGATATGAATACTTCATACAATCTTTGACAGACAAACAGTTCATTCCACATTCTGTTGGTGACTTGGCACTCCTGACAGACAGATGACCATTTAGTACCGAGTCGTAAGACAGGAGCTTGAAGAGTCCGTATGATATGCTGTTGATCGTCATGATTGGGGAAACAATGAAAGCAGTTCGTCTGATTACAGTAGCACTCCAGTGTTTCTTGTTCTACACTGGTGTAGACTGGTTCCCGGTCCCAACATAGCTCAAGGATAAGGGACCGGTATTGCCTGATGTAACGACGCAGTTGATTGGCCAGCTTAGACTGGTTCCCGGTCCCAACATAGGCCTACAGCTCAAGGATAAGGCCCGGTATTGCCTGATGTAACGACGCAGTTGATTGGCTAGCTCTTTTTCAATTTGAATTTGTGACGTCGCAGTTGATTGGTTAGCTATTTTGCGATGAGAGGTAAGTAAGGTAAGTAAGCTATTTCTCAGTACTGAGGGGGATCCTCTGTGACGTCATAACCTGGCAGCTTTCAGCCAAGTATGGCCGCCCAATACCGGTGTCGTAGAATGAGATGCCCCACAACAATAGATTCTGACGGATTAAGGGTCAGCCGGGCACTGACAAACAGAATTTCTGTTACCAGATGTCCCCTGAACAAAAGAAGCGGGCATCTGATATCGGGGGCATTACATTCTATGACACCTGTCCCTTTCTCCGTCTGAGCTATGTTGGGACTGGGTACCAGTCTACACTGGTGCTACATTGGAAAGGGATTTTGCGAAACTACAGGCCTGCATGCCCAGTTTGCACGCGACACCATGCTGACCTTAATCACAGTATGTAATTATCATTTCGATCGCTGATTGGCCAGATGGCCGACCTACAAATTATTCATGGAACGCGGCCGTGTGAAGTCCGCGTAACGTCACCGTGCATCTGGGATAATTTATGCGATGACGTCAGCGAAAGCTGGTTGTGGCCGCCGCTTATGCTGGGGCGACGTACATATAGGCTATGGTTGTTGACTGCGCCACGATCACAACGAGCCGACAATTTTTTTCATGAAAAATCGGTTAATAATGCAAGTAAGTTAAATTCAAGCCTTTCAGACCTGGTATAAAAATCGCACTGCAGCTTGTGACGAAGTCTGAGCGAGGTCCATTCAGTGGTATTTGCAAAACCGAGTCCAAAAGTTGGAAATTGGAGAGATCCATAGAAAGAAAGAAAAAACCGTGCGAAATCAATATGTCCTCCACCGTGGTGAGGTGTGGTGGCCATAATTACTTGTAGTGATGGGAGATTTTGAATGTTATGAATGTTATCTTTGATCAAAAGTGTTACAGCTTTATACGGCACTCAGGTTTTTAGGGGGCCGCTAAGCATTACACTTTAGTCATGGCTCTGGGGGGGGGGGGGGTT
>NMRB01000554.1:103203-121462 GCA_002633025.1 Notospermus geniculatus
TTTTCTTGTTGCATATGATGAGGGCTTTCAGAAAGGTTTGGTTAACATCTCCATACCTGGTACGTTTTTGTGTAATTTGAATTGAATTAAATCCCTATGCTAATTCCATTTGCCAATTCTATCACAATGTACAAAGTAGATGGGAGCGATGTACACAAAACTTTAAAATGGTTGGGTTTACACCCAATAAATGTATGGTGAACAGATAGAAATGTGGTACCTCTGGGTTACATAAGCAGGTTTTTAATTGTCTGGGATAGCCCAGTAACGAAATAGTGCGTTTTGGGGCATTTTGGGGGAAACCTCAAAATCCGGCGATCTAATGGGAGGGAGAACGCAATTTGCAATATGCCTATCTTAGTCAGAGATACCACATTTCTATCTGTTCACCATACATTTATTGGGTGTAAACCCAACCATTTTAAAGTTTTGTGTACATCGCTCCCATCTACCCTGTACATTGTGGTCGAATTGGCAAATATAATTAGAAATTGGCTTTACAACCAATTTGAAGACCTCCACTGGACACAAACAGAGGTTTCGACAGTCAGTTAATGAGAGGTATTGTTCTGGATGGTTGAGATGAGCAATGCCAGAATGTTGGCATTATTTGGCAGTGGCATCCATGTATGGTACTTGCAGACTCTGGGCTGGTTTCTTGAAAAATCCTAAGTTGGGGAAAATAATCTTAACAAAAGATTTTGTTGAGAAACCAGGCCCTGGTGTGGAACCAGTCTGTCAGGACTTTGCACCTTAGTTCCGGTGGGCATGGAATCTTGAGCGTGAGTTGGACATCAAGAGGTCATCATAAATTTTTAACATACATTTAACGTAGGCGTACAGAAGACACGCGTTGAATTGAAAGGAAAAAATGGGATGTTTTATTTTTGTCATTATCAAATTGTACAAAATACAGATCATCTAACTAATGTTCATGTTGTGACAAAACCCTCGCTGCTCCTGATTCCATCATGACTGTTTTCGACTGCAGACATCTCTTGTAGCCAACAACATCAAGTCCAATGGTAGTAGGTAGCAAGATGGATCTTTTGGGTGCATTCTCTTTTGAAAACTTTGGCTATTTTCATTTTCATGCTGAAAAGAGAAAAGGAAGATGTGCATATCTACCATGTCTACATGTATTTATGTAGGCCCCTATCGATAATTTTTAGCTTGGCCTAGTGATTTGGTTTGACACGGGAAAAAGAGTCGGCAGTACAGCAGGCAACTAGGCCTACCGGTACAACGAATGACTGTTAGTAGCATATGCAAAGCAGTGCACTGCACGTAAGCTATACTAGTATTATCATGTACACACCCCTTACGAAAAATTCCCATGTGTTATTTCTTTTTTCACATGTGGGAATTATTTCATATACATGTATGTGATATTTGCCGCTTTTCCCATGTGGGATTTTTGTTGAAATCCCACGTGTGAAAAATTCCCATATGGGATTTTTGTTGAAATCCCACATGTGAATCCTACATGTAAATTCTCTATTGTTCATAATCTTAGTTCACTACAGTGGAACCCCTCAGTTCGACCACCCCTCCTAATTGACCACCCCTCTAAATCGACCGATTTTTGTCGGTCCCAATGAAATTCTTCACATTTTCCATTAGTTAAGTCGACCACCCCTCTACCCCGACTGCGACCACCCAAGTGGTGGGTCCCAAGCTTCATTTCAACCCCTCTAAAGTGACCACGACAACAGAAGTAGATCGAACATGGGCACTTTTGAAATACATGTTCATGTACATGGATCACCTCAGTCAGATATGGAGATGTAGTCAGAATGACATTCATGGCCACAACACCATAATAGCCAAGCCAAACAAAGCTTCCAAGATGTAAAATATTGTGAAGGTCTTCATTTTTTATTATGGCTGGTGACTTTGTTTAGCCAAACACAGCAATTTGGATGATCCTTGGCCATAATTCAACTTTAAACAATCAAAGTGGGCATTTTTAGTGAAACTGAGCAATTTGGATTTCAAAGAAAAGGTTGCTAATTGTCTGTGTATCAGCTAATTAGTGGTCTGAGGTCACCTTTGTTGCTAAGTCATGTGATCATGAAAGGGGCCTGAACATGTTTATGTCCTCACCTACATGTAAATCTCAAATTTACTCCCTCCACTAATTAAGAGGCATCACCAAATTAATCTACAGTTGACTTGGTATGGTCAGTCCGGTGATACTATTCTGCCTGACTACCCCCCTCCCCTCGGATCTCAACTTGGCTAAAGCGACCGCCCCTCTAAATAGACCACTTGGCTCCGGTCCCATGGGTGGTCAATTTAGAGGGGTTCCACTGTATTTTTTCGCTTTTTTCTTCTTTTACTTCATCACCTGACTGCTGTCAGATGTAGAAGGAAAAGGCCACCATCAGCCTTACATTATAAGTAGCTTTAATCTTAGCCAATAGGCCGAGAAGCTGCATGTATAACAGTAGGTGGTTGGGGAATATCAATGAACAGAAAAGTATCTTTTCTTTGGTACAGACAAAACCAATGTTATACAACTATCGCCTTGACAATTCTGAAACATAAGCATTCACAACATCCATTTTTTGTCTCATATTTCAAATGGTAGTTATGTAATTTTCTTATGCATTTGTTTTCATAAAAGTTGGCGTTTTGTATTAAATATTTGCAATTTATAACATAATTGCCCTCTCCCCAGCCAAAACCTTCATGTTTGACCTTGTAAATAAAACAAACTCGTCTACCTGCTTACCTGTCTGTCTGTAGATTAACCACCACACTTATAAGGACAGTTTGCCATATATTGCTTGTTATTTTCATTTTCAAAAGTCACTCCATTCTTAATGATTCATCTCACTTAAATACCATATGTGAAGAAAATCACATGTGTGATTTTCGTGAGAAAACAGAAGTACTATGTGTAAAAAAATCACACATGGTAATTTTAGAATTCCCATGTGTGAAAATAAAAATAACACATGTAGAAAAATCACATGTGGTAATTTCGTAAGTTTCCCACATGTGAAAAAAAATTCCCACGTGTGAAATAATCCCATGTAAATTTTACATGTGGTAAATGAAAATTAACATATGGGAATCTGAAAATCACATGTGGGAAAATAAAATTCACATAATGCAAAGGTTTTTACATATGTGAAGAGCCGTTTCACATATGGGAATAGTCATTTCACATATGTGAAAAAATTCACATATGGGACTTTTTCGTAAGGGACACAGCCAAGTAGACACTACAGTAGGCCCCCTACGCCTATAGGCCTACAGTAGCCTACAGACACTCTTCTTGCACTCTTCACTTTGATCACAGTGACAATCTTCTCAGGCCGTCTACACGATCAATGTCCAATGATGATGCAGAGTATGTTGACCATTGCCAACGAGTCGAATGTGCAATATGATACGATTAACGCATGCCAGGGGCTGTGAAATGTAGGCGTAGGCCTGGGCTGTCTAATTCAGTGACCATGATGGTGACAGCGGCTGTGGTGTGCATCTGACACATGTCGATGTCTGATCGACGGCAGAACACCAAAAATCTAACAGAAAATATACAAATAAACATCACTTCCTATGGTTGACATTGACGCCAAAGAAGTTAACTTCCAAATTAAACAGTATTAAGCAAAATTTACCTTCGCAGATGTCGCTATTTTGATGATTTCGAGAGCGTAGACATGGTAGAGGAGACAGGAAAGCATGAACGGACAGTAGCGCCGCATGAGTGAAGCGGCAGATGTAGGAACAAGCATTTGCCCAATGCGCATGCTCCGTTCTCTGCACGTGGATGAAATGCTACAGGGTTATTTTTAGATGTGACTCATGCTTCTAAATCGAGGTCACACGGGGAATCCCCTTGGCTTGCGCTGTTTTAACAACCGTTGAAAATTCATCAAAATTCATACTTTAACGTTTTTGGATGAAGCCAGAAACGAACTCGACCTGTCTTTTGCACATTATGTACACACCCAGAGTAAACGGAACCAGAATTCGAGAATTTGGCGTTGGCAATGTTATGCATTTATTGGTGAAGATATAGCCTAAATCAATTTGGCCTAATGTTTGGAGGACGTGAGAATATTAAAGTCAGAAACAATTATGTGTAACAACTATTTGCATCGGGTTTTTCAACGGCGATGATGAAAAACCCGATGCGAACCAACCGACGCGACGAAGTTTTGACGAACGTCAGGCCTAGTTGACGTCTCACTGGGCTTGGTGACGCCGCCCTGCCTTGATGACGCCACGCAGGAGAACTGCACTGGAGCACGACGGGAGGAAGCCTGATTATGACGTCATAATCATGCACAACGTTACTATGGTGTGCTTGGCGACATCAGGGCGAATACATCTACTTGACGACTGCGGTCAATTATGACGCCATCACCTCAGGTTTAATTTCATAAAATCCTCCTTAATTAATTACCTTTAAGTTCATTTTCCAAAAATTTCTAATTGTGGGCCATTAATTCAACCATATATTCATTCCACCAGTTGAAAGTGCTAAAAATTACACCGTATGTGAGATATTGTACACTGAAGTTAGACACGGCTGCCAGAACTATATAACGAAGCGATGACGGTGTTCCACATCTGCTGTCTGCGTGCTGCGCATTGGCGCCGCTACGCGGCGTTCCGGGAACGTTGCGTCCAGAAAGTTTTGTGGCGATACATGGCTTAATTCTTGAGTTATTGACCTGAAACCACCATAGATTGGATGGAGAGATCCAGAGATTCAGAGATCCCAGAGAATTCCAGTAAAACCAAGGAAGACCGCCACACTGTGGTTGTGTGGCGGTCTTAATAAGCATAGGGATCTAATTAAATTCAAATTACACAAAAACTTACTTGGTATGGAGATGTTAACCAAACTTTTCTGAAAGCCCTCATCATATGCAACAAGAAAATGCCACATTTGGCTCTAAAAGAGACATGTACGCGAAAACACCCCCAGAGCCAGGACTACTTGCCTCGCCATACATTTCCTTCAACGAGAGGAGACCCATTGTACGACAGGTGCAAGAGATGAACTGTCTTTTAATAGAGAGTTTCTGCTATCCTGATCTCGATCTCGGAACCGGGATAGCAGAAACTCTCTATTCTGTGTACACATACATGTACGTGTAGGGCCTACACTGTAAATCCGTCGGACGCCGGCGTCCGACGGATTTACAGTGTACCTGTTAGTAACTTACAGTCTTGGGATTATGAGCTTTTGTTTGTTGACATTTAGACCTACAATGAGCGGCATTTGGTTGGTCATTCTTTATTATATCGATGCCCCCTGAATCAATATGAATCAATGAATCTGAAGTTTGCTCATTAATAATGGATAAGTTTTTTGGCCCTATCGGGAAGAAAAGAAGCATACAATGTCGTTGTGGTTGTGTTTTAACGAATATACATACAATGTACACTCATCCCAAAAAATAAATGGACAAAAGTTTTTGTCTTCTGTTGCTGAGGTATGCACACGATGGGGTTGCAGCTTTGATACCTGGCCCTAGAACATCTCCTCTGTGTGTCAGAGAGGAAATTTCATGGAAAAAAATTAATTATCATGAAAATATCACTATTTTAAAATATCATCAAGATTGAGATTTTTGAAATCTTAACATTTTTTACCAGAAATGACATTTCAAATAATCTATGGAAAATTCTAAGAAATATGGTGAAGAAAGTGTTTGAAAATCTTGGCTTACTTTTATGATATTTGAGATTATCGAAAATATCAAAAATCTGAAATTTGAGATTTTTCACGAAATTTTGGGTTGAGGTGTTAACCTTCGCTAAAAGATTAAGACTGACCAAGATTTGGTAACTATATTACCATCGGTCACAGAGAAATAAAACTTTTTCTTTAAATTGTGTTGAAAAGTGTCCCGTTTTTCATGGATAATTCCTTGAATAACACAGAATAGGGCAAATATTTTTCAGTAATTTCTTCACCATGAGTCTTAGAACTCTTCATAGATTCATGATAAATTTGTTTTTTATGAAAAACTTCAAGATTTCAAAAATCTCATTTTCAATGATATTTTGGAACAATGATAATTTCACGATATTTTAATTTTTTCCTTAAAATTTGCTCTTGGACATATACAAGAGATGTTGAAGGGCCATATATCTGAGCTAGAACCCCAAATTATGCATCACTTCCTGTACAGAGTTAAAAAACCACTGTCCATTTATTTTTTGGGATGAGTGTACTTATGGTAGTGTCCCACTGGCGACTTTTGCCCACGACAAGGGGCGAATCTGAAGGCTGCGATATACCCTCGACAAGCTGCGATATTTAGCATTATACGTAGTTTTCCGCGAATTGTCAACTGGTCGCTGATTCGTCAAACACTCGCAGGCCTAGACGAAGATAGTCGTGGGTGGTCGTAGATGCTCGTAGTTTCTTCGCACATTACTCGTAGCTAGTCGCAGACTGTCGTAGATAGTCGAGGTTACTCTTCAAGACGTACGATCCTGTACGACTATGTACGACATGGGTGCGACTATATACGAGATAACTTCGACTGACTTCGAATGAAATTTTGTCGCAGGCAAATTTTGAACATTTTGAAAATTTTTCTGCGAGCCAGCGAATCACTGCGAACATAGACGACAGTCTAAGAACAGTTACGAAAAGCTACGATTTTTTCATTCGTCCTTTGTCGCAGGCCAAAATTCGCCAGTGGGACACTAGTATTACTGTATAGTATGCGTTAATCGGTCGGCCCGCGAAACCTGTTCGAATGGAAAATCATTGAATATCCACGTTCTAGGCCTAGTTAGGTTGATTACGCATCTCTCCATACAACACCATGTCAATTAAAATGGATTTTCTGCTGGTGCACTGTAGCCTTTCTTGTAGCGAGTAGGCCTTGAACAACGAAGAAATGTGAGACGATGATCATTCATCCAGCAATAAATGCAGACGAGTAGGCCTGAGCACTAATGAAATCGACCGGAGTACGGTTGATCAACCCGTCGTCCGCGATAATAATTAGCCTGAACCTGAATATTCAACGATTTTCCATTTGAACAGGTTTCGCGGGCCGACCGATTAACGCATACTGTACAGTATATACTATAGTAAGTTTGAGTCATCTGGAGCTCGATGGACGTATGTCAATCAAACCCTTAGTAACTAGACCACAATGAACTTAGGGTTTACTCTAAACGGTTCAACGCACATTGTTTTCTAACCAGCTGAACCTTGGTTTGAAATTGAACATACAACTAGACCTTGATTTGAAATTGAACACAGGCACAGGCGTGGGATTGGCTGGAAGTGTCCTGTCAATAAAACGCACGTCAATAGCCAGACTTCACCAACAACACCAAGGTCTGCCTGACAACCGAAGGTCCGCCCATCGAGCTCCAGATGACTTAAACGTACTATAGTAACCGAATGTACATAGCTCACCGGGGTGAGCTCTTACAATAATGGTGCAGTGTCCGTCTTCCGCCGTCGTCCGTTAGCAGGCCACGTTTTGTAACCACTAGGGCTGTTGATCTAAAACTTGGTACATATATACCCTTAGGTCAGATGACCTATAACACCAAGTTTCGGTCCGATTCGATTCTTGGCTTGGCCACCAGGTGGCCAAACCCCAAAACACAACAAGATGACATTGTAAATGTCGAATGGTTCCCGATGTACAGGTGCTTCTACCGGTTCATGAATGATACATTGATAGAGATCAAGGCACGTTGATAGAGGTAAGATAAAAAGGTACGGTAAAAAGGTACGGGTAAAAAGGTACTAGGTAATAGAGGTACTAGGTAAAAAGGTACTGGGTAAAAAGGTACTGGGTAAAAGGTACTGGGTAAAAAGGTACTAGGTAATAAAGGTACTAGGTAACAAAGGTACATCATGCCTCTGCCTGTACCTCTACCACAGGCAGATATATTTCAAATTGTCAATTGGACCTTGACCTTGACCTCGACCTCTGATCATCGAGATCGTTGCATAATCGAAATGGGCATCATCAACAACCTAAGTATGGGTGATATCATGCCTCTACCTCTAGCACAGGCACAGATATTTCAAATTACCACATTTGACCTTGACCTTGACCTCTGATCATCAAGGTCGTTGCATAATCGAAATGGGCATCATCAATAACCTAAGTATGGGTGATATCATGCCGCTATCTCTGCCACAGGCAGAGATATTTCAAATTGTCAAGTTTGATATATCAAAATCTCATGATATTTTAATCACCCGGACACGTGAGGCTGAGAATTTTAACACAGTCCAGTCCTTTGATAAGCAGGCATGAACTAAGACTTGTTTCATGTTGCTCAGTTGACAATATGGCAAGTTATCTCAAAATATCAAATTTGTGATATCGATATCACCATGATCCCAACATCTCAGATCAAAAGTAATCAGTCCATTCGATTCCTGGGATATGAAAACCTAAGGGTAGAACTTGTTTCTGTTGCTCTATGTGTTAAAGGAGCTGAGTTATGATATCAGATAAAAGCGTGACAGACAAAATATCAAGTCTGATATGTTGATTACATCATGATCGATGGAGGCATCGGATGTTGAAAATGATTAGCTCATTGGATTGCCCAGGTTGACAAACCTAGGGGTAGGTTGTGTTACCAGAGCTGTAGCTGTTGAAGGAGATAAGATATGAAGGCGTGACAGACGGACACACACACACACACACACACACACGAGGTATTGATATTTTGATTGGTCAACGACGTCATTACCGGGAACAGATCATGCACGTGGGTACAAGATATCTTGCATAAACGTTTATTAGAGGGGTACCTTCAAAAATACCTTATTTCGGTCCGATCGGACATCCAATGTGGTCGCCAGGTGGCGTAACCTGAAAATCATCTAAGTGCTACAACTTAGGTACGGCTTGACCCAGAGTTCTCAAACTAGATATGTAGCACCTCCCTCTAGATGACCTTTACGTGGATGTCAAATTGCGGCCTGCTATAACTCAAAAACGACTTCACACATAGTGATCGTCCTTGATATGTGGCTCCCTCTAGATGACCTGTACACGCACGTGCAGTTTCGGCTTGATCGGACATCCAATATGGCCACCAGGTGGCGTAGCCCAAAAATCATGTATACGAGTACTTGCTCGATTTCATTCTGCATAATGCATCGTGTAGAAATCAGCTAACCTCTTCCTACACTCTGCAGCAAGCAGCCAGATTCCGTGTTCAACGCTTTGGGGTTTTCTCGTGCGCCCAATCAGAAGCCTCGTTTCTTCGTCGTTTACGCAAGAAAAAATATCAATGATGTCATTTCATCAAATTTTGATTGGTCAACGACGTCATTACCGGGAACAGATCATGCACGTGGGTACAAGATACAATATATTTATTGGCTCCTCAACAGAACGTTACAGAGCAAATATACATTAGATACACAGTTTGTTCAAGATGGGGCTAACTTACGGTGGCCCATAGGGGACATTTATTTTTCATTTTATATTTATATTTTTTCGTACTTTTCTCCGTGGAATAAACTTTTCTCCGCGGAAATAATGTTTTCTCCGCGGAAATAAAGTTTTCTCCACGGAAATAAAGTTTTCTCCGCGGAAATAACTTTATTCCGCGGAAAAAACTTTTCTCCGCGGAATTAAACTTTTCTCCGCGGAAATAATGTTTTCTCCACGGAAATGAAGTTTTCTCCGCGGAAATAAAGTTTTCTCCGCGGAAATAACTTTATTTCGTGGAGAAAAATTTTCTCCGCGGAATTAAACTTTTCTCCGCGGAAATAATGTTTTCTCCGCGGAAATAACCTTTTCTCCGCGGAAATAAAGTTTATTCCGCGGAAATAACTTTATTCATTACTCAAACATTATTTCCGCGGAGAAAAGTTTAATTCCGCGGAGAAAACTTTTCTCCACGGAATAAAAGTTATTTCCGCGGAAAAAAGTTTAATTCCGCCGAGAAAAGTTTAATTCCGCGGAGAAAAGTTTTCTCCACGTGGAGAAAAGTTTTCTCCGTGGAATAAAAGTTATTTCCGCGGAGAAAAGTTTAATTCCGCGGAGAAAAGTTTAATTCCGCGGAGAAAAGTTATCTTCGAGCGGAGAAAAGTTTATTCCGCGGAATAAAGTTATTTCCGCGGCGCAAAGTTTATTTCCGCGCAGAAAAGTTTAATTCCGCGGAGAAAAGTACCAAAAAAAAATAAAATAAAATCTAAATGTCCCTTATGGGCCACCGTACTAACTAACAAATACATTGTGGCAATACATGATTTAAACCTAAATCAGGTTGTGACAGGTGGCATCCCCTGTTTTAACGGGGGGTGCCACCTGAACCGCTCTAGCAAAAAGGAGGGAATGTAACAAGAGAGATATCAAAGGGTGGGGGGATGACTAGGTTACACTAAAAGATAGGATGAATTTCTTTATATTTTATTAAGAACTTTGCAACAGCTAAGAGATTAGATTTCTTTTTCCAAAGGTCTGTATATTTACATGTATAAACGTTAGGATTTCTGAGAAAATATGGTTTAAAGAAAGTTACTCTCAATTCTTGAAAAGCTGGGCAAATAAGTAAAACATTGTATTCATCGCAAATTTGTCTCGGTGCAAGCTTTGCCGTGATTGATTGCTATTCTTGGGACCGGGGAAATCCGTTGAACACGGGATGTGGTTTGCTTGCTGAGTCTTTACCTGCACTCAGTGAAGATGCTGGATGTTGGTTTCTCTTTAAAGCTGACGTGAACGAACAAAAAGCCCCCATGCGACGAGCAAGAGAATTGCAAACGCCCAGCAAACTCCTCAAACGACGGCTCAGAACATAATAGACCCCACGACGCCAGGAGGGCGCCACTTTATTTGCCTTCAGGCAACAGAGCTGTCAACATCTCCGGATACCTCTTACACTACTCAAAGAAAAAAAATTGTAGTCATTTATAGACGGGATTCGAACCGTCGACCTTCTCATTTGTAATCCACCATTCTATCCACTCGGCCAAAGAGCCAGCTGGCAGAGACTTGATTTGTGTTCGTCATCGACGTAGGCCTTCGACTCACACAAATAATACTATGAATAAGAGAAAACATGCAAAGTCTTCCAACAAGTTCGGTGGCCGAATGGGGAAGACGGTGGGACAGAGAATACAAGGTGCGGGTTCGATCCCCAGCTGGGCCAAAAAAAAATTTCTTTCAAAAAAGTGTTCAGCAGGAGCTCACCAGATGATGTTGACACCTCGGAAGCTCGAAGACAAATAAGGTGGCGCCCTCCTGGCCTCGTGGGGTGTATCATGTTTGAGGTGTTTGCAGGGCGTTTGCAATTCTCTTGCTCGTCGCATGGGGGCTTTTTATTAGCCACCATCTTTCAAATTACTCAAGGTTAACTTCATTATCTTGTCCTGGGGCAAAGCCGTAAGCGATCTTATGATTTTGGCTTTGTCCTTGGCCACATTCATCCCATGTGCATGTATATAATTCTTTGTTAGCCTTTGTCCTTGGCCACATTCATCCCATGTGCATGTATATAATTCTTTGTTAGCCTATTGATTGTGTTGGTCAAAATAAATATCATATCGCATCGCATCGCATTACATCATATCGTGAACCTAGTCACAATTTTTAGACGCCCAGCTGACATGGGAAATTCTGCTTAAAGCGGGTTCATTGGCGCACGGATCCGGTCCGTTTTCAGTCCGTATGCCCCTAGTTTTCCGGATACGACAACGCAAAAATCCATTTGATCTATTTTTTTCGGACCTGAATCGGACAAAATCCGTGTGCCAATGAACCCCGCAATGATGATGCAGTCAAGATCTGAATGGAGTGTTGAGTGCCGTCGCAATTGTTCTAAGTAAATTCGTTCCTACATTTTCAGTCCCACCAATTCCTCACTAACTTCCCACAACTTCTTCCCAACTTCGTCATCCGTGGCATGTGGAAGGAGCTTTTCTTCCTTGCAGTCCCTGGAAATGAATTTTTATGATTATCCTTAAACGTAAAGTCTGGCACAAGTTACGTCATCGCGAGCAAATCATGCTGGTATTAATAAAAATCCGTCTTTCTGATGTCCCCTGCATTGTTTGTCACAGGTTTGTGGGAACATTCTATTCACCGGTGCTGGATCTCGAGCCGATCACCCACTGTCCTGTTGGTATCGGCCCTACCGCCACAACTTACGCGAAGTACTTCCCAGAAACTCCTTCCACCTCCTCCGAGACGGCCAAATAAATATTTGTCTGTGCTCCCTCTTTGTGCGTTTTCGTTGCAATCTTGGTGATCGGTGTGAAAACGAAGTATAAAATTTTCCACATCGTACTTGTCAAATGTCGGCCCAAGTTGGTCAAGATGACACCGGGGTGGAGACAATTTGCGGTGACATTTGTCCCTGTGGAAAAAGTCTGTGCATGAGAAGTATGTTACTGAAATTAGATCTTCGTCTTCACAACGTTCGGCCAGATTGCATAGTATACATGTATATCACAAAGGCTCACGATAGATTGTATTACAGTGAGGTATGTATGTAGGTCCAGAAGTAAAAATGCCCCTGTAGGGATTCGCCGATATCTGCACATGAACGACAACTCCACAGCGGACGTAGCCTGGCGCACACGAGCGCTTCCTGCTTACGGAAAAGTTCATTCGTGGCACTTGCCTTAAGGAGGAAGCTCCCGTGTGCTGTGCGATTCGAAGCTTCGTGCAGGCGTGGCGAAAAATATCAAACTGGTTTGATATTGGCTGCAGCGCCTCGAATGACGAAAATCTGTCGTGAATCGCACCGCACACGGGAGCTTCCTCCTTAAAGCGGCGAATCCACTGTCGCAATTTGGGCTTGAGACGGGGTTGCGGTCCCTTGCGATCGCCTTATATGGCAATCGGAAGTCCTTATATGGTAACCGCAAGGGAACGCAACCGCGTCTCAAGCCAAAATCGCGACAGTGGATCACCCGCTTAAGGGCTGATTCATACTCGCTTGCGGACCGTCAAGCGCATGAAACTGATCGCAGGTTTCCACGACGTGAATGTGCACACGCAGTGAAATTGATCATAGTCGGCGCAAAATCCGGACGGAGTATGAATCAGCCTTAAGGCAAGTGCCACGAATGAACTTTTCCGTAAGCAGGAAGCTCTCGTGTGCGCCAGGCTTTAGGAGAGTGAGGCCCGCAGTATAAGGCCTCGTTCACACGGGCGTATAGCGTAGCGCGTAATGCGTAGAGCGTAAACATTTTTCAAGCTTGAGTCAATGAGGAGCTCTCCAGCACGCTTGGCGTCAAGGGGCGTGCGCGTATAATTTTGACTCAAGCTAGAATTATTTTTAACGCTCTACGCGTTACGCTCGACGCTATACGCTCGCGTGAACGAGGCCTTAAAGGGATACTGAATGATCTTTTCATAATTAAATTTGCACCAATAGTGTTAAATTCGATTTCAATAGCTGTTAAACATAATTAGAAACATAACCCACATTAGAAACATAACCCACTACAACGGATTCCGCTGCGGTTTGCGTCGCCGGAGCGGTTTTCACCGGGTTTTGGATAATCCTTCGACTGTTTAACAATACATGGCGTGTTAATTATCCCAATGCCTGTGAAAACCGCCTCGGCGCCGCAAACCGCAGCGGAATCCATTGTAGTCGCTGTATCTGTATTCAAGATGGCGGACGGCTAGTAAGGCATGTTTGTATCATGCCACCGATTTTTGGAAGCAAAAGACACTATCGTGGTATGAACTCACCCATAAAGTGGTCTAAACTGCAAGGTAATTGTAATAGTGATAGTTGCTGCTGATATGAGTAGAATGAGTGACCAACCCGAGAAGAAAAAGGGCCGTAAAAACACAGCCGGCGAGTCAGTGCCGGTTGGCCATTTGTCCGGTAGCAGAAACACCAGAACATGTACAGTCTTTCAAATAAGTAAATGGACAGCGTGTTTTTCAAATATCTCCGAGATAAAACAAGATAATTGGATGCGGTTTTCAACATAGTGTGGTATACTTACTTGGTCTTGTATTTCATGTATTTGGGTCAACCTAATTTTAAGCCTTTGTTATGTAACAGGCAATTTAAAAAAGGTCCAGAAATTAACTTTTTTATTTGTAATTTTTTTCCAACAGATTTGGCACTGATGTGATCAGGTGATTGACATGAAAGACTCTTTGCCAAAAAAATCTGTGAAATCTGCTGTCTTTTTCGTGATATCTCAAAATATCAAAATTTGAGATTTTTGATATTTTGAGATATTGAATATTGTTTTGCTGTTATTCGCTGCCAGACATGATAACAAGATGGCTACGAAATTTTCCACGTGTTTCCATCACCGAATCAGCAGAAAATATTATGTGAAATCTGGAGGCTGAATACAGAGGCTGAATATCATGACATTTAAGTGAAAAAAGCATTCAAAAATTGCATAAATTATCACGAGGGAATGAATGCTACCAAATGACTTTAAAAAATGATCGAATATATCAAAATTTCAAAAATCTCAAATTTTGATATTTTGAGATATTACGAAAACGGAAAAACATTTTCAATATTTTTTTGCGCAAAAACTCTTATTATCAATCACCTCATCACAACACTTTGAATTCATCTGAAAAAAACTTGAAATAAAAAAGTTGATTTCTGGACCTTTTTAAAATTGCCTGTTACATAACAAAGGGTTAAAATTCGGTTGACCCAAATACATGAGATATATGACCAAGTAAGTATACCACACTATGTTGAAAACCGCATCCAATTATCTTGATTTATCTCGGAGATATTTGAAAAACACGCTGTCCATTTACTTATTTGAAAGACTGTACATCTACAACTACGGCTACGTGTACAGGGACCGCAATAGCCAGGCCAGCAGGAAATACGACGTGCGTGATTGCACCTGGCTTGCCTGGTATTGTTCAACCGAGTGCGAACCAGCCAACGCCTATATACTGTATAATATGACTTATCCGGCCACCGCGGCCAACCTGCGAACCACGCGAATTATTGACTATACACGATCCAGGCCAAGTTATGAAAGGCCTAGTCAGGGTTACATGTTCAATGGAAATCGTCTTACGCCTGGCGAGCATCGTTAATGGATATTCCGCGGTGAGGGTCAGTTTCACTTTTGTCAAAATGAACTGACCAATACGATTTGTAAATGACGTCAATTAAACCAAGGCCTGCTGTGGAATAAAACTGCGGTCTGCCGTTGAAAAGAAACTCACAAGTGATGTGTAACCCTAACTAGGCGTTTCATAACTTGGCCTGGATCGTGTATAATCAATAATTCCCGTGGTTCGCAGGTTGGCCGCGGTGGCCGGATAAGTCATATTATACAGTACATACCTATGCAAGGTGCTCTGCCCCCTAATATGTCGCAGTGGATGGCAGATGTAAGTGCCCAACTCAGTGATATTCAAATGAAATTCTCGAAGTTGGATCTAATTGAACGAAAAACCGAGGACCTGTCACTCGAAATTGGTAGGCTAAATAAGTCAATGGCCGATTTAGAATCCAGCACCAAGTTTGTCAGTGATAGCTTTGAAGGGGTCAGGAAGGAAATACAGAATACGAGTACTGAAATGAACGTGCTGAGTAAAGAGAATCAGGAGCTGAAAAGGACTGTTCTTGATTTGCAATGTCGTTCCATGCAGAATAACTTGTTATTCTTCAATATTCCCGAGCTGGAAGACGAAAACACAGAGGAGGTTGTGCTTACATTCATTGAGGAAAAAATGCGAGCTGAGAAAAAGGATCTGAAAATCGAGGTAGCTCATCGGTATGGAGGCAGAGTTCGTGGAAAGCCACGTGCAGTAGTCGCTAAGTTCGCTTCACGCAAAGATAAGGACAAGGTACCCTTAGTCAATAATAAATGCCCAGCTAATTTTCCGGCATATCTCAATGAATATTTTTCATAGCCACGTTTTCTTTTCATACGCATAATCTAGGGCCGCTAGGACACCTTTTAAGACCATAAAACTTGAAATCATTACACAACTGTGTTTTTGGCAAAAGTTTGAAATTTGGCCAAAATATCATGTTTTTTTAATACTCACTTGTTCGGGTTGAAACTGGCACTGTTTTGAAGCCAGTCTGTTTCTGGAGAATACAATTTTTTTAAATTCAAAATTGAGCAACTTTGTGACGATTTATGATGATTTTTCTGTGGAATAAAATCCCCGCAATTCCAGTTGACTCCAAGCCACATTTTATCAATACTCCGATCACGTGCCCTAATTCAGTAAGTCTATTGAAGGCCTATTCAAACCGGGGCCTATTCAAACATTTATGTTGATCCCAATAACAGGTTACGCAGGTGTTTATGACTGTCACAAGGCCTGCATCAATGGGAGTTGACCACGATTACCCAGTGCAACTTACACCGGTGTGTCAGTCACCAAGTTGGCCTATTGTGAGAGACACGATTCATAATTTCACAAGGGGCCTATTACTCCATGTCAGTCGCTCCTTTTGTGGTTGAGAGGCTAATAAATATTCACGACTGGGTAATGCTAAAACCCTGTGCCTTGAGTGCCTGGAACGAATGGCAAGAACTGGGAAAACCATTTTACAAAATCATCTGTAACTTTGCTTTAAATGGGAATTTTAGCATTCCGAAAATTTTCATGTGTCAAGAAACAGATTGGCTTCAAAACAGTGCCAGTTTCAATCCGAACAAGTGATTATTAAAAAAACATGATATTTTGGCCAAATTTCAAACTTTTGCCAAAAACACAGTTGTGTAATGATTTCAAGTTTTATGGTCTTAAAAGGTGTCCCAGTGGCCCTAGATTATGCGTATGAAAAGAAAAAGTGGCTATGAAAAATATTCATGGAGTTATGCCGGAAAGTTAGCTGGGCATTTATTTTTGACTAAGGGTGTACGTAAAAATGGTAAGAACTTGAAAGATACGGACTTTCGGGTAACGGAACAGTTCCCGAGGGAAATCAATGAATGCCGGAATAAATTGTATCCCTACCTAAAGAAGGCGAGAGCTGAAGGGCGTAAGGCTTATTTGAAAAGGGACACTCTTTATGTCGATAGGAAGGCTTACACGACGGAAAATGTCCATACGTGCCCGGTTAGGTTAGATAGAGCAGCAACCACTGGTGAGAGGAACACATAGGACAATGTGAGGGAACAGTCAGATGATGATGTGGGTGTAACACATGGTTTTCATCCTAGTGTTAAGTTTTTTAGTTTGAATGTCTGTGGGCTTAGTAATCGGCTAGCAAACAGTGATTTTGTTGATCATATCAAAGATTTTGATGTTTTAGCTTTTCAAGAATCAAAAACAGATGAAGTTGATGATATTACGTTACGGTCATTTTTCTGTGAAATTGGTTTCGATTATTTTGGTCTACACCGTAAACGCCTGGCCACTTACAGGTCCGGTGGCCTTGTATTTTGTGTAAAATCATGGTTACGTGAACAGGTCACGCCACTAAGGCATAATAGTTCGAATTCTCAATGGTTTGTATTTAAAGCTGGGAGTATTATGGATAGACAGGTTATTGTGTCTAATGTTTATGTTCCGCCTGAAAACACAAGGTTTTCTAGTACTGCAATATTTGATGAGTTAGAAGGTGAATTACTCGAAAAGGTGAATCAAGCTGACAAATGTGTACTTTTCATGGGTGATTTCAATGCCTACACTGGTACTTTAAAAGATTACAATGAGCCGCCAGATGACTTTGATCAAGCAAATTTAGGTATAGATATTGATGAAATAGTTGATTTTAATCTACCTAGAAGAGTATCGAAGGATGGTCACAGGCCCAACAATTATGGACATAGGATACGATTTTGTAAATATTTTGATGTTTTTATTGTGAATGGAAGAGCTGGTGCTGACAAGGGTGTTGGAGCCCTGACTTGTAGGCGTGGCTCATTGGTTGACTATGTTATCTCTTCAAAGCCACTATTGTCTCGTTTTAGTTCATTTGTGGTCCAACCGTTTGATGCTGTTTTTTCGGACGTCCATTCTGGTATTGCCTTCAGTATTTTATCTAACTTGCCCTGCAAACAAGATGAGTGAGCAATTAAGAAATGAATAGGGTCCAAGCCCCACAAGGTTGCTGGACCTGAAAGGGTGTCTGTAATAAATGGATGGCTGGTTGAGCTGAAAGAAAAGAGATTAATAAATTAAGGCAAGTGTGAATTCCTATACAAAACATGGCTTGTGTAATTAAGAAAGCCGACGGACGGCTACAGAAGACAAAAGAGGCATTGTAGGCCTAAGCTAAAGCCTGCACACTCTAAACAAATTGATATGAAAACATATGAATGTGGGAAAGATTAAGAAAATGGAGACTG
>NMRB01000554.1:121679-148574 GCA_002633025.1 Notospermus geniculatus
GGTAACTAAATCTGCCGGTAGACATATTATTGCAGCTATTTCAGACCAATGTTAAACCCATACTCCTTTACGCTTGTGAAGTCTGGGGAGATGAAGATCTATCAGCTATTGAAGCTATTCATCTCAAGTTCCTAAAGATGATACTGAGGGTCAGGCAAAGCACCCCCTCCTGCATGGTTTATGGTGAACTTGGAGAATACCCCTTACTGATTGATGTAGCCACAAGAATGATCAGTTTTTGGGCTAAGTTAGTAGCTGGAAGAAATGATAAAATTACGTTCTTGATGTACCATTGCCTATTGAATTATTTTAATAACGGGGCGTTCCAATCTAAATGGATTTGTAAGGTGAAAAACATCCTTGATTGTTGTGGTTTTACTGATGTATGGATCAGCCAGTATCAGAATTTTGTCAGCCCGAAGTGGGTTACTGAGGCGGTAAAGCTTCGTTTGTGTGACCAATATGTTCAAAAATGGCAACAGGAGGTTAACACATCTGCTAAGTGTCTCAATTATCGGATTTTTAAGTATGAATTTGAATTCGAAAAATATCTTACTTGTTTACCCGAGAGATTGTGGATTACTTTATGTAAGTTCCGGCTAGGTAATCATAGGTTGCCCATTGAAGTGGGACGGTATAATGGTGTGCCAAGGTCTGAGCGTATATGTGAATTTTGTGACGATAACCGTATTGGTGACGAATTTCACTTTTTACTTGAATGTAGAGGTATAAGTGTAACTAGGCAAAAATATATTCCACGTTATTTCTACGCCCACCCTTGTACTGCTAAGTTTGACCAACTTGCAAATCTTGCAAAAATGTTGCTTGAGTGCAAACGTCTGTATAATTTATGACCTGTCTGCTGTTGCCTCCACAAATAAAAATTGATGCCATCTTGATGTATATTGGATTGTAAAACATAATTCTCACTGTACCTTTTGGTGGTGAATAAATAGAAATTGAAATTGAAATTGGAAACAGGCCTTTAAGTGGAAAAGGGGCTTAAAGGCCCGTTTCCGCTACAGCGGATTCCGCGGCGGTTTCCGGCGAGCGGTGCGGTTTTCACAGGGCTTTGGATAATCCTTCGATGGTTAAACAATACAATGGCCTATTGATTATCCCAATGCCTGTGAAAACCGCTCCGCTCGCCGCAAGACGCGGCGGAATTCGCTATAGTGGAAACGGGCCTTTAGAATGCGTTCATCAGGCCCCACCTATGAGTCCGCCAGTTGACTTTGCTTACCTTCGAGTCTTTTCGCCAGCTCTGTGGTGAAATAGACATTAGCTAACTTGCTCTGTCGGTAAGAGATCCAAGGACCGTACGATTTCTCAAGCATCAGGTCATCGAAATGAATTTTACCCTCTGAAAATACATGCAAAGTCGGCATTTGTGTTTGACAATTCCGGTACCGATTTATATAAAGGCCTGTATCCACTAGTCCGGGTTACCGCTGCGGTTTGCCACGCCGGGATTTTTTCACAGGGTTTTGGATAATCCTTCGATGGTTTTTAAACAATACATAGCGTGTTAATTGTCCCAATGCCTGTGAAAATCGCTCCCGCGCCGCAAACCGCACCGGAAACCGTTGTAGTGGATACAGGCCTTAAGTACTGAGACCTATTTCCACAGCGGTGTCCGCCGCGTTTTGCGGTGAGCGGCGCGGTTTTCACACCATTTGGAGACTCCTTCGTTGGCCGAGCCGAATATTCGGCGTGTTCTAATCTAATGCCTGTGAAAATCGCACCGCATTAAACCGAGACGGAAAACGGGACTTTAAAAGACCCGTTTCCACCATCTGATTGAATTAGAATCAGAATCAGAATCAGATTCTCACCATTCTATCTGGCCTGACGTTCATCTAGCCTGGTTTGAATCCATCACATTTCCCGCTCAGAGCCTCAGCCAATCATCGGTGTGCAAAGGGTAATCGACGTACCAATCAAAATCCGTGTTACAAATTGTGCGGGAAGAGAAGAGAAAGTGCCGAACGGCGATTTGTTTCACGAGTTCTGATTGGCTCACAGGATTACTTGTTTACCCGAGAGATTGTGGATTACTTTATGTAAGTTCCGGCTAGGTAATCATAGGTTGCCCATTGAAGTGGGACGGTATAATGGTGTGCCAAGGTCTGAGCGTATATGCGAATTTTGTGACGATAACCGTATTGGTGACGAATTTCACTTTTTACTTGAATGTAGAGGTATAAGTGTAACTAGGCAAAAATATATTCCACGTTATTTCTACGCCCACCCTTGTACTGCTAAGTTTGACCAACTTTTTAAGAAACAAGAAGTAAATCTTGCAAAAATGTTGCTTGAGTGCAAACGTCTGTATAATTTATGACCTGTCTGCTGTTGCCTCCACAAATAAAAATTGATGCCATCTTGATGTATATTGGATTGTAAAACATAATTCTCACTGTACCTTTTGGTGGTGAATAAATAGAAATTGAAATTGAAATTGAAATTGGAAACAGGCCTTTAAGTGGAAAAGGGGCTTAAAGGCCCGTTTCCGCTATAGCGGATTCCGCGGCGGTTTCCGGCAAGCGGTGCGGTTTTCACAGGGCTTTGGATAATCCTTCGATGGTTAAACAATACAATGGCCTATTGATTATCCCAATGCCTGTGAAAACCGCTCCGCTCGCCGCAAGACGCGGCGGAATTCGCTATAGTGGAAACGGGCCTTTAGAATGCGTCCATCAGGCCCCACCTATGAGTCCGCCAGTTGACTTTGCTTACCTTCGAGTCTTTTCGCCAGCTCTGTGGTGAAATAGACATTAGCTAACTTGCTCTGTCGGTAAGAGATCCAAGGACCGTACGATTTCTCAAGCATCAGGTCATCGAAATGAATTTTACCCTCTGAAAATACATGCAAAGTCGGCATTTGTGTTTGACAATTCCGGTACCGATTTATATAAAGGCCTGTATCCACTAGTCCGGGTTACCGCTGCGGTTTGCCACGCCGGGATTTTTTCACAGGGTTTTGGATAATCCTTCGATGGTTTTTAAACAATACATAGCGTGTTAATTGTCCCAATGCCTGTGAAAATCGCTCCCGCGCCGCAAACCGCACCGGAAACCGTTGTAGTGGATACAGGCCTTAAGTACTGAGACCTATTTCCACAGCGGTGTCCGCCGCGTTTTGCGGTGAGCGGCGCGGTTTTCACACCATTTGGAGACTCCTTCGTTGGCCGAGCCGAATATTCGGCGTGTTCTAATCTAATGCCTGTGAAAATCGCACCGCATTAAACCGAGACGGAAAACGGGACTTTAAAAGACCCGTTTCCACCATCTGATTGAATTAGAATCAGAATCAGAATCAGATTCTCACCATTCTATCTGGCCTGACGTTCATCTAGCCTGGTTTGAATCCATCACATTTCCCGCTCAGAGCCTCAGCCAATCATCGGTGTGCAAAGGGTAATCGACGTACCAATCAAAATCCGTGTTACAAATTGTGCGGGAAGAGAAGAGAAAGTGCCGAACGGCGATTTGTTTCACGAGTTCTGATTGGCTCACAGGTGGGGTCAAGTAGAGGTCAGATTCATTTATGATTTATGAGTTAACGCAAAAGATGACATGATTGGGACAAGGCTAAAGACACAGTCGATGGCCTTGTTTGGACAAGATGGTTTCCACTCCACCTCGGCTTGCGGCGATCGAGCGGAGCGGTTTTCACAGGCATTGGGATAATCAACAGGCCATGTATTGTTAACCAAGGATTACCCCGCGGAATCCGCTGTAGTGGAAACGGGCTTTAAAGCTGCGTTCACCGGACACCCGGTGTAATGTATGAGAATGCCCCCCGTATGACAATGTCCGCTTTAAGCCCTGTTTCCACTAGACCGGTTTCCGCAGCGGTTTTGCGGCGCCGGGGCGGTTTTCACAGGCATTGGGACAATTAACGCGCCATGTATTGTTAAACGAAGGATTATCCAAAACCCTGTGAAATCGCAAAAGGCAATGCGGGAAACTGGTCTAGTGGAAACAGGCCTTTATTGTTCGGCGGACACTCAAATACAGAAAGACATGTTGATCAGTGCCTCCCCATTGTCATGTCGCGGCTTATTCCGTCAATATTTTGTTGTGGAGCATTAGCAAACGGGGGGCAGTGAAAAACATTACACCGGAATGCGGAAGCGGTATATGCTATGCATTTTCGCATATCGCTTCCGCATCCCGTTTACCGCATTCCGGATGTCCGGTAAATGCAGCTTCAGGCCTGTTTCCACTACAACATTTCGCTGCGGTTTGCGGTGCCGGAGCGGTTTTCATTGGGATAATTAACACGCCTTGTATTGTTATAGTCCTACATGGAACATTTTTTGCAGCTTGTGTAATCATTGGACACAGAATTACAGTGAAAAAGCGTTTTATTTCGTGAAAAAATTCCAAGTGGTAAGAAAGTTATGATTGATTTTGTGAATGACCCAGCTAAAATAAGAATGGTCCGAGACTGCCTCATTAAGTGATGTCACACTAGGGAATTTGCATAATGAACATGTCATTTCCCTGACTAGAGCGGCCTAGTGAACAAATTAAGCAATGAATGTGATGGGAAATTCAACAAAATGCAATTATCGCGCAGAAACCATGCGTCCAGCGTACTCTGGGTGGGTCAAATTCGAATGAAGTTTTCCCTAGTAATACGTCACGAATAAATTAGCATATTTACATTGTTGAAGTCGTTCACAGGACGGTTTTTAGCCCAATGATTTTGACTGATAAAATCCTTGATATCTCGCTTACTTAAGTGCTTACTTAAGTATGTGAAATAGAAATCGGGCTTCTTAGGTGAAAGACATTGCTACCAGATTCGAACCCACCGACCCTCGCATGAGGCATCAATCGCCGGCACTAAGGGGCAGCACGCCTCAAACCACTAGGCCAAATCCCCATCTTCAAAAAAGATGGTTCAATGGCCCGTATTTAAACGAGGCGTCCATTAGTACCCTGCGAGTAGTCCAAACAATCTCCGAACCCAAACAGTTTTATGTTATGCGAGGGGTCACAAATAAAGGAGATACAATTACTTATTAAGTAATATAACATAATTTCATGAAACAAACAGCAAAATGTAGTTCTGTCTGAATGCTGTACAAAGCTCAGAAAGAGTGAGAATTTATTTTTGTGGTACAAGTAGACTTTAAACCATCGAAGGATTATCCAAAACCCTGTGAAAATAGCTCCGGCGCCGCAAATCGCAGGAATCCGTTGTAGTGGAAACGCCTTCAGGTTAGGCGCATGTGGACGGAAAATCCCAATGCAGTAGGGGTAAACGGCAGAGGGCTGCATCTTACAAAGAGTTCTTACGTATTTGTAAGCGAGAGAAGATACATTGACAATCCTGCTCGGAGCAGACGACTTGAGTAAATCAAGGAGGAGGTTAGTCAACAGGAAATGACCGAGGTGGTTCGTTCCGAGTTGCATCTCAAATCCGTCAGACGTCTTCATCGCGGGACACGCCATCACTCCTGAAAAAAATACAATGTTTGGCCAGCTCATTTGGTCTTTAGTAAATTAGCCTCATTCCCGTCCAACCGGTATAGAGGTTCTTCACATGACGTCACACCCTAATTAGCATAGGCCTAGAATTCATAGGATCTGCGCGCGGCCATATTGGCATCCTCTCAAAACAGGGTCATTCAGACGCATCTCCTAGGTCACACCTCTTCTGACTACTTTGGTGGGTATGCCAACGCATATTAGCCCTTTTTACACGGTGCCAGTGCGTTCCGGATCGAGAGTAGATCGAGGAGGGTTCGGTTATTTTTCCCCTTGTAAAAGCGAAACAACTGACCTCCACCTTCATCGGGCCAGTTCAGTTCGCCGCGTGAGTATCGGGAAGGTGGAGGTAGTTTCAGGCCGGTTATTCTCTCGTCACAGTGTAAAAGCGAACCCACCTCCACCGGCCTCGTGCGGGATTCAGCACGTTACACATGAATGGCATCACTGGCGCATTGCTGTAAGTTACCTGTGAAGAAATCACGCACGAGATTTCTCAAGCACTGCTCATGTTGTTAGAAGCATAAGCGATAACTGTAAATGTTGATACACGCCATCTGGTGGCACGCATTTGAACGAACCGACCTCGAACTAGATCGAGGCGGGTTCGGTAACCCGCCCCGTGTAAAAGCGATCAATCCATCCTGAACCGAACCGAACCCGCCCGAGGAGGGTGGAGGTAGGTTTCCTCGAACCAGCTCCGTGTAAAAAGGGCTATTATGATTGGTCGAGAAATACGAATTCGCTTACCAGACGTAAATGCGGGTGTGCAGTTTGCAAGAAATAAAATGGCGGGAGGGGGAGTCGAAACGCTGAAAGAAATCACGTAGGCCTAGGCCTAGGCCTATTTGCTGACATTCCTCGTACATACCAGCATTATTCAGCAGAACATCTAACTTCTTCTCATTTTCATTAATTTCCTCTGAAAATTGCCTCACAGACGCCAGGGATGCCAAGTCGAGCTTCTTTACTACAACGTCATTGTTGCCCGTCGCCTGCCTGATCTCCGCCGCCACCTGCTCTCCTTCTTCCATGTTGCGGCACGCCATGATGACTCTGGCTCCACGGCCAGCGATATCCAGTGCCGACTCTTTTCCGATTCCGCTGTTCGCTCCAGTGATGATTACTGTCTTCCCCGACATGGAAGCTGTGCTGGTGCATACACCACCGGCAAAGTATCGACGCAACATGGCCGCACTTACAACTAAAACATATGAAAATCAAACGGATTACCGGTAGGCTAGGCCTTAAGCCCCATTTAGACGATCATACTTTTGTTCAAATTTCCATTATACATTTGTATGATGATGTTCAAGGTCACTAAAACACTTGTTTACGCCATTATTAGGTCTTTTGTCCAAGGTTGTTCATGAATGTTTCGGAAAATTTGGAGGGAAATCACCTTTCCATCATGGACTCTCACAGAAGGTTGCTCTCTATTGGAGCTCCAACCTATTGTTCAGCGTAGGGTGAGAAGGAGAGTGAAAGCACCATGTGTGGGTTATGATGAAAACTTATGAACAAAGTATGATCGTCTAAATGGGCCTTAGGATGCAAGTCGGCGCCTCCCCTCCGAGCCCAAACTCACGAAATCCACGGTGATGACATCACTCGTCTTGCCCTTAACGTGTTGCTACTCCTCCTCTCCTTGGCTACACCACTGTCGAGTGCGAAATCAACGGCACCAATCAGAATACCTGTCATGCCTGTTACTCACTAACGAGTAGAATGATTGGCTACTGGGAAGGGTCAGGACTCGGGTCAGCTTTCAGAGGATACACGTCCGATAATGACGCACGTGACAGAATTGCGTCTCGTGATCCCTCGGTGCCACCTTAGGCCTACTTACGCTGAAGGGGCTATTGTCGTCCTGGGTACACATATAGTGTACCCAGGTTCGATGTCGTCAAGTGAAATTGTACCCTGGGTCCACTTTCTTATTACGTCGATAACAGTGGGTTGGTTTCGAATGATGGGAAATGTACCTCTCTCCATGGTTCGGGTGTGTTTGGTACACGCTCCGAGTCACAGTTCGTTCGAGCCTGCCCGGGTCCGCATTTCAATGGAGAAGGTGCGCAAGTGCAGAAAGCGTCATGGGAGACGTTATAATTCCCTGAGTCAGCACCCGGGCAACCAGGCGGCGGCGTAGTCTGTCGTATACACCAAACTTAAATTTGGCCCACATAATAATTGCCATCTTCACTGAGTTCAGGTCAAGACTCGGCTTCTCCTCCCTTGACCTTCACGCAAGCAAACCACATTCCGTGTTCAAGGATTTCCCCGTCCCAGAAATAGCAACCAATCACGGCAGAGCTTGCATCGGCAGCTCGGGTATGATGACGAGATGGCCGGCTCGATGAAACTTTAGTCGAATCCAAAGTCTGCATGCAAGGACTTACAAGTACTAAAAAAGAAGCCGCGAAGGCAATATTCGATGGAGACTATTTGTTATTCTGTTGTAGGACTGTCAGTGGGAAGTCAATTATGTGCCAGCAGGCCAAGTGTTGTCCGCTACGAAGTTGAACGGCGTACTCGTATTGAATAAATTACCGCATGAGAACCGAGGCTTCTGATTGGTCGCACGAGAAAATCCCAAAGCGTTGAACACGGAATCTGGTTGCTTGCTGCAGAGTGTAGGAAGAGGTTAGCGATTTCTACACGATGCATTATGCAGAATGAATAATTGCACGCTCTGCATTCTCAAATCCACGTCTTATACTTCAGTTTTTACGGTCTTCATCGTTCCCCATGCGTTCCAGCCTCAAACGCGCCTTAGTCTTGGAGCACAGGCTATTTTTGTCATTCTCGAAAAATTGTTTACATAACCATATCGCAGCGGTGTTCCAAATATGACGTCAGTTTGCTTCGCAGATTGGCTGCGGTGCGGCGTTCCGGGAACATGGCGTCCAGCTTCTGATTTAGAGACCTCGGAGCGAGGTTGTTCTCCGTGAAGTCACTTGATATTGTGCATGTAAGATAGCCGCACAAAAAGTTCAAGAAGAGAAGTTAAAAGAATTTTGTTTTTGCGTAGCTGGACAGTTAATCAACTCGCCAGATGGACACGAAAACGTGTCATTCCCATGTACATGTACATGTATGTGTGCATGGCCATGATGGTGTGTCTGATCATGTGTCATAGCAACAGTAGCACCTGGCGGAGGATCGTGAAACCTACGCTAATTCACGTTTCTGACGAGATCTTGAGAAAGCTCGTCCCTGTCTGGGTACAGTTTGTAAGAAGAAAGTGGACCCAGGCAATTTCACTTGACGACATCGAACCTGGGTACACTATACCCAGGACGAAAAGCCCTTCAGCCTTACTTACCAGTTACGACTCCTGTCCACAATAACTTGGACTTTAGAAATGCCTCGGTGTCCAACTGGTATTATCCTTTGAAATAGTGATTTGATATCGAAATAGGTCATGTTATGTGTTAGACGACAATGAGCCCATGCGGACATGAAGCGCCGATATGCCAAGTCAATTAATACACCACTCACCAGTTTTATTATCAGAAAGTCAGTAGACAGCGTATGCCACATGTGCATGTACAGCTTATACGAATGCATTGACCTCTGGAACACTAGGCTACAATCAATAAAGACGATTGCTCCCGCCTTACATCATTGTATATAATATATGTGTTAATGTTACATGTTATGAGCTATTCAGTCAGTCACTAGGCTAGCCTGTGCATATAGAACATGTTCACAGTAGAGTAGGATATGCGAAGTCAATTAATACACCACTCACCAGTTTTATTATCAGAAAGTCAGCAGACAGCGTATGCTACATGTAGACGTATGCATCGACCTGTGGAACATACAATCAATAAAGACGATTGCTCCCGACTTACATCATTGTATATAATGTCTGTGTTACATGTTACATGTTATGAGCTATTTAGTCAATCACTAGCAAGGTTAGCCTGTGTATATAGAACATTTTCACAGTAGAGTAGGCCTTCATGTGAATGGGAACGCAAATGACAGAAAAAAAGACACTGAATAACCTATACATGTAAAGGCATATTTTCACTATCAATGTATTGTTTAAAAACTCGTTACATCAAATTTGACTAAAACTAGGCCGGGAACTAGGCCTAGTAATGTTCGCCGGACACGCACAAATTTTCATTTGTAGGCCCTAAACGATTTTTGGAAATTCAAATTTAGGGCCTATATACAGACCCTGTTGTACGGAATCACATCATACAATTTTTTTGAAAATTCATCAGATTCGAATCGGCATATACCCTACACTTTGTCAGATGAAACCGTGTTCTCGGATTGTTGCTACACTCGTCCCCAGTGGCCTCGAGCTTAATACTACGCTGTCAACCACTGGCACAGATGGGGCCTAATGTTTCCGAACGCTAGATGGCGCAAAATGTCATCAACCAATCAGCGACCAGTATTTCACGCAACTAGGGGAAAACCTGAAAAATTTTATTATTGGCTGATCGCTCATTGGCTGGTTGATCGAACCCGTTCGTCAACAACTGGTAGTGACATCTAGGCCCATATTTTCAAAGCTGTTTTTACGCTAAAATGCATTTTAGTCCAGCACTTGCATGCCTATAAGCATGTAAGTGCTGGACTAAAATGCATTTTAGCGTTAAAACAGCTTTGGAAATATGGGCCCTAGTGTTCAGAAACGGACTTCGGCACCAAGTGTTTCAGTGGTGAAGGTGACAGCTTCGAGCGGAGGCCGATACCGCTGAATTATTGAGTGTAGGTTGTTGCAGGCAAAACTCACCGATCGACGAAGGAGATTCTCTTCCGCGTGAAGGGAAATAATTTCAGGCTGATGCAATTCGTACCGGTACCTTCTGCCGGAGAACGCCAGTTGCAATACAGGTACGTCGGATCGATGTTTATGAATGACGATACATGTAGTTCAAAATCTAGGTTTCGTTTGTGTTCATCGATCACTGACCCTGCCATGCATGACCAACAAAACTCTGTAGGCCTAGGCCTAAAGCGGGCCATACACGATCAATCTTAGGGAGGTTTCGCAAGCGCCGGGTTAGGCCCTACGACGACGTTTATCTATTGTGTAGGTATACCCAAACAATAGATAAACGTCGTCGTATGGCCTAACCGGGCGCTTGCGAAACCTCCCTATTATTGCACAATATGCGGCCTAAGATAGGGGCATGTATGGCAAGCCGTTTGTTCATTTAATCAAATAAACCAGGTTTTTTATTTTTGAAAACTAGGTTTCTTTTACTCCATTGCAAAGAATCTTGTTTTTTTTAAACTTGGTTTTTTAGCCAACTGTTCATTGATTCAAAAATTCTAGTTTTTTACCTGAGTGGAAAAAAACTTGTTTGGGGGAAACGTGTGTTTTTAAAAAACTGTTTTTTTAAAAATAAACTTGTTTTTTTTAAGAAACATAGTTTTTTTTATAAAGTTGGTTTATTTTGATACAACTCGTCATTTGTCCAATAAAAGGAAAAACGGGTTTTTTTGCAAGCCGTTTGTTCATTTAATCAAATAAACCTGTTTTTTAAAACTATAACCCAATGGAATGCGGAAGTCATGTAATGTGGCAGAGCTTTGCGGTTTTAATCATGGCTGTCGATCATTTTCCCGATTGTTCGCGTGTAATTAAAGTTTCAATATCCTAACTTCCGTATTCCATTGGGTCGGAGTTCTGTGGAGGCTGGTTTACATGTATGCACCTTAATTCATCATGGAACAATAGATGTGGTCACTCTTGACAGGGAGACATCAAAATCATGTTGTAAAAAAGGACTGCAACACATCTGTGTTTTTTATCCTCCTAAAGCCTAGTTCATACTTCCACGCAAGACCATCGGCGTCCGACGCCCGATCAAATCTTGACGCCGACTTCGCGGAGTTGCCGAAATGGGCCAATGTCTTATCTCTAGCCATTGCCAAAAATTAGCAAGTCTGGGAATCTCAAGCACTTTATTTCGTGCAGACGACGCATGTCAGTTCAAGAGCATGCACGTATGGCTGGCAGGGCAACGAACCACACGCTCCTTGCACGTGATACATCAGGGCGCCGTCGTCATTTCGGAATCCACCTTCATTCCCAGCTTCTGGGGCATGGTCGACGCAGACGAAGGCTGTTCTACCCTTGTGACCGTAGTGTTCAGTCATCAAGTAACCCCAGTATTCCATGGTCCAGCCTGTGGTACATTCCTTCGTTCCAGGAATCATGATCTGTTGGTGAGAAACCGAGCGACATTAGTGGGAATTGTCGCAAACCTGACGAAATACGAAATTGGACTTCATTTCCATGACGTAATGTAAGGAGATGGTTGGTACCATGCACAAAGATTGCCTGTTGGAAGAGCATCTTTTAGCGTATGACGTTAGACCGATAGAGTTGCGGTGTATATTAAACTTTGAAATTAATCTTTCGTTTCCACTACGTAGCTACGAAGTGGAATTTTAAATAATCAAGATGCACCAAAACTCTCTCGGTCTTACATGGTATGCTAAAGATGCTCTTGCCGATATTTGTGGTACCAACCATGTCCAGAAATCCTCTAGATCATGGGAATGAAGTAGAAATTCGTATCTCGTACTTTGTACTTTGTATTTCATAAGATTTGCGAAACTTGCTAGTGCTGGGTTCGGTTTTGCCCGAACACTGAACTACACCTGTCATGTCAATATGGCGGTCAGAGGACGAGTCAGATTGCAGTACTGAACTGGAATTTAGTTTATTGGAAAATCAAGTCTTTTGTGGTTCAAGGGATCATTTACAGAGCCCTTTATCACGAGATAAAATGAGTCTCTAGCCTACTGTTTTGTCCCTAAAATAAGTTTCTTTGCTACTCGAACACAGAATGGGTACCAGTTTTCTAAGGCTGGAGCACTTTTGCATCGACTGGAGATAACTGCAACTGGGGTCTCATTCTGAATTAGAGACAAAGTCTGCTCATTTTGAGTTTTCTCAGTTCTCCAGTCGATGGGACAGGGCATCAGCTGGAGAAAATTGGAAACAAACCCGAGGGGAACCAAAATCTACTCATGTGAGCAGCTCGGTGGTGTGGTGGTTCTGACTTGCGATCAGAGGGTCCTGGGTTCGAAACCCACTGGGTGTGAAACGTTTTTTTTATATATGGAGACATCACTTGTTTATTTGATTCGAGACCACAGACCATCCGGTGGAAACAGCTGAGAATCATTTTAACCAGTTGGAGACAATGTCATCTCAAGTGGAGACCTAGTATGTCTATTCGAGTTGCAAAAGAAACTCATTTTAGGGACAAGAGGTGAGATCGTTTTTTCTTTCTGTGTTGTCACGTTGTGATTACAGCATCGAATGTGAATTTTCTGTCTTACCATGCTTGGTCTTTGACTCAGACAAACAGCGCATTTGACGTCCGAGTCGTGAAGTGGATTCGGGTCTGCATTGGTCTTGTCGAAAATGTCTGCAGTTGAACCACTTATTTGAAGTTCAGCTCCATATATGTAAGCCGTGGCATCCTCGCCAGGTTTATGGGCAGCATACTTTGGTGCATCGGACAGACAGATATATCCTGCACCGCCACCGGTATGCGTGTAGTGTTGGCCACCAGCAAACCCTGTCGCGAAGAAAGGGGAAAGCCAATAGAACAAGTAAACAACCTTGACAGTGATTAGGCCTATATTTGATTGTACAAACTGGTCCTGGTGTTGATGGCTATTAAGCAGATAAGGTACATGTAGGCCTATTTCACTACCTTTTTGAGATAACCCTTCAAAATCTGCCAAAATAGTCAACAGCACAAGCGGTTAGATTTCTATCAGATCGTTTGGCAAACACAGCCTCGTTTTGGATACCGGATGTGCGCAGAACTGCCCGAAGTTTGACGACTTTGGATTTGTCTATCGGACGATGGGCGTAAGAGTCCGTGCTATACCACGTAAACAGTAGATATATCTTACCTGCATACACAAGCTCTGACAACCCCGTGGGACATGTTGACCTGCCCCAGCGGGTGTAGACGGCGCCACCTGTAATCACCAAATGAAGGATTGAAAATACTCGGGAGGGGATGGGGATGTGGATGATTAATTTCTTGCAGCAGTGCCATTGGCCTGCAAATGCTAGACTAAAATGCATTTTAGCAAAAACAACTTTGAAAATATGGGCCTTGGATTCTGTCGCTGTGACAAGACAATCCAATAGGAAGTCAGACATGCCCCAACCTTGCTCTCGCGAAAACGCTTTTTAAGGGAGATTTAAAATACTTTTTAGCCTTAAAACCCTTTGGAAAATATGAAAGTAAAGATGCGTTTTCGTCGGAGCGTTCTAAAATTAAAACAACTTCGAAAATATGATTTTTCCTAAAATCATTGTTTTATCTTTTTAAAATGTATTTTTTCGTTAAAACAGCTTTGAAAATATCGGCCATATCGTCTAGAAATGGCCGATTGTCATAGGTATGTATTTTACAACAAATATTTCTTACCGATAGGGCTGTTCCTCGACGAACTGATGGACCGCTTCTGTCTGCCTTTCCCAATGATGTCCTACATGTACAAAGGACGATGAATGATAAGACCCTAGGCCTACTCAGTTAGAAAGTCTACATGTGTATGAACAACAGGATATTCCATATCGAAGTATTAAAAAAACGTCCTATAAAGGGTGGCCCAAAAAACGCAACCGCATACTTCTACAACACTTGCACCTATATCATTGGTACGTATGGATGGGGAATTTTCTTAGGAGCAGAAATGACGTCCGAGTCGTGAAGTGGATTCGGGTCTGCATTGGTCTTGTCGAAAATGTCTGCAGTTGAACCACTTATTTGAAGTTCAGCTCCATATGTAAGCCGTGGCATCCTCACCAGGTTTATTGGCAGCATACTTTGGTGCATCGGACAGACAGACATATCCTGCACCGCCACCGGTATGCGTGTAGTGTTGGCCACCAGCAAACCCTGTCGCGAAGAAAGGTGAAAGCCAATAGAACAAGTAAACAACCTTGACAGTGATTAGGCCTATATTTGATTGTACAAACTGGTCCAGGTGTTGATGGCTATTAAGCAGATAAGGTGCATGTATTTCACTACCGTTTTGAGATAACCCTTCAAAATCTGCCAAAATAGTCAACAGCACAAGCGGTTAGATTTCTATCACATCGTTTGGCAAACACAGCCTCGTTTTGGATACCGGATGTGCGCAGAACTGCCCGAAGTTTGACGATTTTCGATTTGTCTATCGGACGGTGGGCGTAAGAGTCCGTGCTATACCGCGTGAACTGTAGATATATCTTACCTGCATACACAAGCTCTGACGACCCCGTGGGACATGTTGACCTGCCCCAGCGGGTGTAGACGGCGCCACCTGTAATCACCAAATGAAGGATTGAAAATACTCGGGAGGGGATGCGGATGCGGATGATTAATTTCTTGCGGCAGTGCCATTGGCCTGCAAGTGCTAGACTAAAATGCATTTTAGCTTTATTAAACAACTTTGAAAATATGGGCCTTGGATTCTGTCGCTGTGACAAGACAATCCAATAGGAAGTCAGACATGCCCCAACCTTTCTCTAGCGAAAACGCTTTTTAAGGGAAATTTAAAATACTTTTTAGCCTTAAAACCCTTTGGAAAATATGAAAGTAAAGATGCGTTTTCGTCGGAGCGTTCTAAAATTAAAACAACTTCTAAAATATGATTTTTCCTAAAATCATTGTTTTATCTTTTTAAAATGTATTTTTTCGTTAAAACAGCTTTGAAAATATCGGCCATATCGTCTAGAAATGGCCGATTGTCATAAGTATTTATTTTACAACAAATATTTCTTACCGGTAGGGCTGTTCCTCGACGAACTGATGGTCCGCTTCTGTCTGCCTTTCCCAATGTCCTACATGTACAAAGGACGATGAATGATAAGACCCTAGGCCTACTCAGAAAGTCTACATGCGTATGAACAACAGGATATTCCATGTCGAAGTATTAAAAAAACGTCCTATACAGGGTGGCCCAAAAAAACGCAACTGCATACTTCTACAAAACTATATCATGTAGTACCAAGAATATATAAGTACCAAGAATGTACAACTCAGTAATCAATCAAAAGGGTGGGCATTAAGTTACTTTTTCTGATAATAGAGGGCGTACGGTAATTATAGGCCTTCTAATTAAATAACCAATGTTTAGATTTAAGGGTTGTTGACTGAATTGCATTATTTAGAATAACGTCAATATTCTTATGTAAAGTTACAGGCATATTACTGACATACATTTTTTTATTTTATTTTGGTGAAACCATGGATTTGTTGTTTAGGTCAGAGTGCCCGACCCAGAAATCAAGTACGATATCAATTTGTCGAAAATATGGTCCATTCAAAACTGCTCTGTAGCTCGGTTATTTCTGAGTGCATACAACTGCAGGAGGTGTCATTTTGTTCGTAATGATCTTCCCTACACAATAATCCTTCATAAATTAAGATCCCTTAAGTTACATTGGTACCAGAGGCAAATTAGTAAACTCACTTTTGTCACATATTTGGAGTTGTACATTCTTGGTACTTATATATTCTTGGTAGCACCTATATCATTGGTACGTATGGATGGGGAATTTTCTTAGGAACAAAATGAGACCAAGATTGCCCGATTTGCTTCAGTAGTTTTGATTCTAGAACCATTTTTGTGAAGCAAAGTCACACCCAGTTGATGACACCTGGGGATTCAAACTGTGACGTTGTTTTGAATGGCAGATCACATAAAGTCAGGTAAAAGGGTTCTAAGTGCTATGTACATGTAATAATGAATGGTGCAAATGAAAGTGTGTAGATGACCCAGTACGGGGTGCTGTTATTGCCCAGCCTCACTGTCTTTATCACAACCAGTGCAAGGAATTGATTGGCAAGTCATGCAGTCGGACTGCTGACTTTGCCTCACAAAAATGGCTCTAGAATCAAAACCACACAACCGAATTGGACAAAATTGGTCTCATTTTGTTTCTAAGAAGATTCTCCATCCATCCATACCAATTATGTGGTTGCTAGTTGCGAGGAAGTATGCGGTTGCGTTTTTTTGGGCCACCCTGTATACTTTTTAAAGTCCAACATCTCCTGGGGTATCAAATGAATATCATAAAACTGATGAGACCAAAAATTTCATCAACGTTGCATGTGTAAACGAGCATGCAAATTGTTGCAACTAACTACTGCAACCACAAATTTAGGATCAAGATCCTATTTTCTGGTGAAGTTGCAACAAGTTGCACGTCGCTGGCCAATGAGAATACAGCAAAGTTGCAAGTTGCTGCAACCTGCAACTTGTTGCAGTCTACCTGTGACCGTTTACACATTGCAACATCCATGCAGTGCGATAAGTTGCAGCAGTTCGCAACAAGTTGCAGGAATTTTGGCGGGAATCCTTTGTTCGGCAGCCATTTTGGCTTTAGTAGACGTCACATGATTTTTTGCTGTATTCTCATTGGCCAGCGACGTGCAACTTGTTGCAACTTCACCAGAAAGTAGGATTTCTGGACGCAAGGGCCCAACGCGCCGCGTAGCGGCCAACAGCGAAGCTAGCCAAAGACTTGTCACGGGTCATTCAATAGAACTGGACTCATAGGAAATATGCACCTAATGTCCAGATGGAATATACCGGACGGTTGGTTCACGTTTTTAGTGACTGTGAACGTAGATGGGTACATTATGTAGCGATACGCTGACAGATTTGCTGGGGACTTGCTCTGTGGATGTTGTAAAATGCGATTTTTGGAAGATTATTCTGATTTGCAACGTCATTTTTAATTAACATAAAAATATGTTGAGTAGCTGGGATATGTTTATAAACATTTATTGAGCAGCCACCGTCATGACGTGGCCGGCTGGCGCATCGGTAGAGCGTCCAGCTCTGAATCCGGGGCGCCGGGTTCGAGCCTTGCGATAGGAATTTTTATTTTTTTCACGTGTCAGTTTCTCTGTTTATTTTTTTTGCTGAAAACGTTTTCTCGCAGGATGAATATCTCCCCAGCCCTTCCATTTCCCTACAAATCTGCATTTGCTAATAAATACTTATAACCACAGATCCCTGTCAGCTGCCCTGCATTCAGAGAGACTTTTCACTAAAGTCTCTCTGAATGCAGGGCAGCTGACTACCATCCACATTCCCGCTCCCAGTCACCAAAAATATCAACACCACAACTAACGTTCAAGACTACTGGGGCCGGTTGCACAAAAGCATACTAGGCCTAGTATCATTCTATGTTGGTTACCAAACTGACTACCAAGTTGGCACGGTTGCACAGAACTATACTATGTCTGGTATCATTGTAAACAACATACTATGTCTGGTAGGGTTCAGGAGTACTACTAAGTGCTGCCATCTATGTTACTGAGTTCTTTCCTGGCTTGAATATATTGTCATATCACATGCAGTGGCATGGAGTTGGTACGGTTGCACAAAACTATACCGGTACTATGTCTGGTATCATTCTAGACAATATCTTGGCTTACATGTATATAACAACAAAACAATGGATTGTCACACCCAGTGCACATTGTGCTGTCAGGTGGAAGTCATTCAACTTGGTCTAGTACTTTACTATCCCACAAAGTATGTTACCAGGTAGTTGAGTGCCTAGCATGCTTTTGTGCAACACTCCTGGAAGACCCAACTAACTAGAATGCTACTAGGCAATTGGAATGCTACTATCTCCTAGTTGGCTTCTAACTTAGTATGCTTTTGTGCAACCGGCCCCTGGATCCTAAATTTGCAACAAGTTGCAGTAGTTATTTGCAACAAGTTGCATGCCCGTTTACACATGCAACTTTGATGAAATTTTTGGTCTCATCAGGTTTATGCAACAAGTTGCATATGAAAAGTTGCATGTGTAGACGGGTCTTTAGGATTAATCGAGCGACCACAGTGACTGGTCACTTGGTGCAACGATCTGCCGCAGACTAGGCGACAAATCCTGCAAATCTCCAGTTGCTCTAGCAATCGGAAGGGCAGTCTCGCGGAATGGGTCAATGTCGTCCTGGGTATACCTTACCCAGGATTATCCTGGGTAATCATTTTCTTTACCCAGGATCATCCTGGGTAAACATAAGGATCCTTAACTTTACCCAGCTTGGGAGTTCGGGCCGAATGGTGCTGATCGCTCCGAGGATGGAATTTGGTATTACCTGCTCCGGGGTTTGCAATAGGGAGACAAGACCAATCCCTACAACTTTTCAAAAGGGACCGATAATAAATTCTCAAGGAATTTAGGAGCGATAGGCCTACGTGGAACATGTATAATCCGTGTGCATTTCGTCATTGTCATGAATTTACTTTTTGCAAAACATGCAGTACGATCATAACTCGAAAGGGCTGAAAATTACCGCTATACCTGCTACGGGGTGTGGAATAGGGAGAAAAGACCAATCCCTACAACTTTTCAAAAGGGACCGATAATAAATTCTCAAGGACTTAGGAGCTGTAGGCCTAGTTCGAGGCCACCCTTCATTTCATGATTTTACGCTGCTAATATCAACCTCACTACACCACTCGGGAACTCCAATCTGGGTAAAGTTAAGGATCCTTATGTTCTTTACCCAGGAGAAAAGGATTACCCAGGATGATCCTGGGTAAACATAAGGTATACCCAGGACGACATTGACCCATTCGGCGGCAGTCTCCTACAAAATCGCACGAAAAATCGAATGTGTGCGCCATGCTTAAGCTAGGAATCCACTGCTGATTTCCTGCGTTGCGACATGCTTTGCAACCTGCTCTCTGCGATTGAATACGATCGCATGGAACTGATCCCAGTCGCGGACCGGTTGCCGACTGAAATTGACCACATCTTCGCCATTGGTGGAAATAACGTCCAGCGACGGCGATCGAGGGCCCAGTTGCAAAGCAAGTCGCAACGCAAAATCAGCTTGAAAATCAATGGTGGATTCCTAGCTTTAGAGAGGCAGACATATTTTGCTGAGTTTGTTATCTGCAGGAATTCACGACCAAATTGGACATTTCAATATTGCACCTCCACCGTACTCTCAAGTGTGAAATAAATTCACTCATACCTACAAAATAATATAGTAGAGAGTTTTCGCAAAGCCCCCGAAACGACAACGCGAACCCCAAACCCATTGTTCGATGCCAGGAAGAGAGCACTCAACAAAAGGACACACGTTCGCGTTGGCGTTTCGGGAGCTTCGCGAAAACTCTGTAGTTTTCGCAAAGCTCCCAAAACGCCTCCCGAGATGCCTCTTCGTGGCATCGAACAATGGTTTCGGCGTTCGCGTTGGGGTTTCGGGGGCTTTACGAAAACTCCCTATTATGTGGCCACACAATACTCACACGTAATTGTACGTCATCGTGCTCCTTCAGATGGATAGTGATCAGAGCCAACCAGCCGAATATCGCGAGGAACGCCCCTCCAATCAGCAGATTCTTGACGATTGCAACCTTCCTTGATGTCATTGTGAAAAATACGCAGCAACTTGTTTCCCAAATGTGGCTTTTTGTGAAAAAAGAAGCGGTTCTTTGACGAAAAAGTGGACACAGAACAACTCGTATAGGGATAACTGGACAGCACAGCGATTTTGAAGTTAAGTGAGGTTTTATCATCCATTACATGTATGTCCTGTACCGTATCAACATTATCATGATTACTTAGTAATAACCTGAATAAAGCAAACTTGGCCATCGTCAGTACATCCGCCAGATCATACAATGATTCATTCGAATACAATAAAAAGCTGTTGACTATCAGCAAAAGTGCTTATCTATTTTTGCTATCAGACAGTGTACTCAGCCTGTTCTCTGGAAGTTGTTGTGTTTCCTGGAACGAATAAGAACGCCTGCTGATAAAGAACTTCATTGGTTACACATGTATTATTATCAGCCAATCAGAAATAGGTTAAAATGGTTTATCCCTCAAACGCACTGAGCCGTGACTTGATATTGCCCCAAAACCTGACTGGTGTAAGTCAAGGAAGACGTTTGACTCCATATCATTATTTAATCGGGGGAAATTCAGCGTCTTATTGATGTTTTCTATAGCTGCGCTTCCGTTACAGAAAAAGCCGGCATTTATCCGGGCTTATTCTGCTTCCATGTCCGTCTTTAATAAATCTGGTTCTCACAATGGTTAGAGCGTTGGGCTCGTGATCGGAAGGTTGCGGGTTCAATCCCTGGCTGTGCCACTCTGTATACTCTCAACTGGCCTGAAATGTCCATGTGTGCGCTTGATTGTAGCTGCCCTTGGTTTCTACAGAAAGGTTTCTCGATTTGGCTGGGTAATAATGTGAAGTGCCTTGACACTGAAATGTAAAAGGCACTATAAGCCCACACATTATCATTATTATTATTATTGTCCTCTGAACGGGACATAAATTAACTTTTTTATTTCTAATTTTTTTCAACAGACTTGGCACTGATGTGATCATGTGATTGACATTAAAGACTCTTTGCCAAAAAAATTGTTGAAATGTCTTGTCTTTTTCGTGATATCTCAAAATATCAAAATCTGTGGTTTTTGATATTTTGAGATATTGAATATTGTTTGGCTGTTATTGGCTGCCAGACATGATAACAAGATGGCTACGAAGTTTTCCTGGTGTTTCCATTATCGAATCAGCTGAAAATATTATGTGAAATCTGGAGGCTTAGGTGTGATTTTTGGTATCGTGCAATTTTAGACCGAATTTTAACCACAGATGCACTGAAATGACTTGAGTATAAAATGTTACACCTAAAAATGTCCTTAGAAAGGTTTTTTCGAGGTATCTGTTGTATTTATTGAGGAAAATCCACAGCACTACTTGGCGCACTGTATAAACTTGGAGCGAAGCGGTCAAAAATTAGCATAATTCATGCGCCGTGTGTAACGCACTTGCCTGCATTTTGGTTCAATAAGCCACCGCTAGGGCTTAGCCGTCTCCAGAGATTAGTGTAGCGACCGTCAACTGCGGCCGAGCGTAACTAATCTCAGGGTACAAGATTGCATCTAAGCAGGTGGGGTCAGTGGACAAACAAGATAATGATCCTCGATCGACTAGTTTGTACTGGACTGTATGCACGGGGTATACAGCCTTCACTGAAAACCCAGAGTTTGTTGAGTGGTTGCTGAGATAACCGAGATTATCAAAATTTCGATAATTTGAGAATTTTGATATTAGTAGACAGAGCTCACCTAAAAGCGTAGGAAAATGAAGTTTTGGAACTTTTAGCGTAAACTGGTTAGAATTTAAGCATGTCCTAAGTTAAGGAGTTCAGCATATACATGTATCAACATTTTGATATTCTGAAAATATGAATATCTCTACCCAGTTAACACAAAAAGTTCCAAAATTTTGTAAACCCATATTCTCAGGTTAACTTTAACTAATGGCATCAAATTTCCTGAAAAACACGAAAATCACAAATTATCAAAATTTCGATCTCAGCAACCACTCGAGATATTTTGATGAAACAAAGCCCAAAATCCTTAGGAAGTTCCACTCTATCAAAACTGCAACAAAAGTCACAAAATAATTCCACAATAAAAATATTAATTTTTAGGTTTTTTCTAATGAGGCATTACATAACCATGATACATGTATTCCCAAATTTTCAAAATTTGATGCAGAAATATGACCAAGAAGACAGACTTTCATGTGGTACAAACCGTGTTAAAATTGGCCCAGTAGTATTTGAAATATTCAGGATATCATTGTGTAGATAAACTTATGTCAATGACTGTACACAACCTATTGTTTTCTCTCAAACTGACCAGGATAAAATATAATTTTCGTAACATTTGCGTGTGCAAACAGTTCGTGATTGATTTGACAAAGACCTGCGGAGCAAATCGACCTTGCCGTTAAAATGCTTGTGCATATTATGATCGATTGAGAATTATCTGCTTATTTTGACAGATCGAAAAATTCAAATATCTCACCTTAAGCGCCCTACGTGACATAAACATAGATGATGAGTGTTTTTTTCGCGTGATCAGTCATTTAGATGACTTTTTTCGTGTTTAATAATCCAAGGTACAAATTGCCAGCGGTTGTTGGTTCACAAGGTGACCCTTATTTTCAAGGGTGTGGTATGTCTGGCAATATTTTCAGCTTTATCTCAGTTGTTGAAGGAGCATTACTTTTGTAGCCCTAGTCATATTCTAGGTCGCGTTCGGAAAGCTTCCCCGAGGAAGCTCGGGGAAGCGCGAGAGCGTTCGGAAAGGTATTTGGCAAGCAGCCAAGGCTTCCTCGAGCCTGGCTGAAGTGAGCGACTCGCCTGGTCGCTCAGTTGGGGAAACTCTCGGCATGCATTTCGTTTTCTTTCCAGGCCGGTAATTCACGATCGCAAATCGACCAAGTGCTATAACTCAGGAACGGCTTGACCCAGAGCGATCAAATTTGATATGTACCTCCTTCTACATGACCTTTACAAGCACGTCAAATTTCGGCCTGATTGAGGTTCCAATATGGCCGCCAAGTGGCGTAACCCGAAAATCATCAAATGTGCTATAACTCAGGAATGACGTGACCCAGAGCAATCAAACTTGATATTTACCTCCTTCTAGATGACCTTTACAAGCACGTCAAATTTTGGCCTGATTGAGGTTCCAATATGGCCGCCAGGTGGCGTAACCCGAAAATCATCAAATGTGCTATAACTCAGGAACGACTTTACCCAGAGCACATGACCTTTATGTGCATGTGAAGTTTTGGCCCAATTGGACATCCAATATGGCCGCCAGGTGGCATAAACTGAAAATCATTGAAGTCCTACAACTTGGGAATGACTTACCCAGATTGCTCATATAACTGATATACCTTTCCCTGTCATTACACTATTATGTCCAAACGGGTGAGCACATGGTCCATGGACCATTTCATATTTTTAATCAGGACGGTGTTCGGTCTACGGTAAATCTTGCAAATTGATTCATATCACATACGGAAAAAACATTAATATGATTACAAGATTGAGATCGAATTTAATGTCATCGATTAAAGCCGAAGGCTTGGCTTATAATAATCAGCGTTTTTCTGTAATCCTCTGTGATTCGACGGCCGATGATGGAGATGAAGTCGGATGTGGGGATGGTAGATCCCACTTAAAAGTTGTTTCACCTTCGTTTACAAGTCACGATTTTGACCGCATTTCCTCTTTCGTCTCTGCTGTTGGCATCCATTTACTCAGTCACTGATGGTATTATTTCAACATGCAGAAAATCGTGATGTACCTTATTATTAGATTACTGGTCCTCTCTGTAATGGACAAACCAGAAGGAGGCTTGGGCGTATTTGTTCAGAAGGACCTCGTCAGTGTGAACCACCAGGAATCCTGCACGACGTCTCACGAGTCCTGTCCCTCCAATGAGGAATTCGGAAAATGTAACCTGACATGTGATGTCTGTCAAATATTGGACCTGATTGTGAACCCAACCCCACCGAAGAAAGATGGATGCAGAGTCCAAATATACAATCTTTACCCTGATGGTTGCAACGGCAAGGCTCGGACATATCTCAAAATTGAAATACAAGAGCTGAAGCTTGGGAAAGAGGACTGAGAATGAATATTTACCATTAATGAATGAATATATTTTTGGAACAAAAATATTTTGTAGTATTGAATATTGCAACGTTTGGCTTGCCATACTGATGGTTGCAACGGCAAGGCTCGGACATATCTCAAAATTGAAATACAAGAGCTGAAGCTTGGGAAAGAGGACTGCATTACTGTGAGCGATATATTGCATCGTTCTCACATCAGTACGTGCTGGGGCTTCTGGGTTAGCATGGGTGTAGATGCTGGGAAATTCAGGGTTTTCAGTAAAACATTTTGTGGGCATATCCGTCCTACGACATACCGAACGTTGACAAACGAACCTATCATAAAATTTATCCAGAAGAGCTCCCCAGGGAACAAAACACACCTGAAGAGAGCAATCAGAATTATGGAACTACCATATAGAAAGCCAGATGAAGAAGCAAACCCCGAATGCAGCTGCCCTTCAGGATTCGTCAAGAATAAGTGCGTGTGTTACGCGGCGTTTCGTCCGGCCCTTCGACCTCAAGAACGCATATTAAAAATAAATAAACACTTCACTTGGGTCATGGCGGCGGCGAGGTGCAGAGAGCTGGGGGCGAATCTTGTAAGCATAATGAACGAAGATGAGTTGGCCGACCTTAAACAGTTCATTAGGTCTATCTGGGCGAAAATCTTCTACGGAAAAGGTAAGTTTAGGGTTTGCGTTAGGTCTACTGATAACGCCCATTTACATAGATGATAAAAAAACAAAACTTGGTGCATCGGTTGTATTTGGTCTGGAAGCACGTAGTAGTGTGTGAAACTGGCAGCACACATAAAAAATGTGGTCTGCGGCATCCCACCAATGTATCCAAGCGAGAGAGGGCGATATACGGCACATGTGCGACTTACGGACAAAATGTCGGAAGCAGCTATTTGGGAAAATAAAATGGGGAAGTCACCGAAAAATAATTCCATTGTTCACAGGTGCGTTTTATTTCGAAGGTTTAGGGCAATAGATAAGCTTACGGTGGCTGATAAAAGTCAAGCGCCCGACTTAAGAAAACTAAAAATATGATGGCCTTTATCAGCCACCGTAAGCTCGAGTTCGTGCTCACACTTTTAGGCCTACTTACGATTTTGATTGTATTGGTTATCCATTATCATCTGGTCATGTAAGCGGCTTCATTTTGTCCGTAAGTCGCCCTCTCTCGCTTCCTGGCGCAGTCTGTGTACTTCGATGGTGATCGCATCACCGGATTTCGGATAAAGTCATTGTGTTCATCGTGTTCATCGTGGAATATATACAGTGTGTATTAAAAAAAAGGAAACCGAGATTAATTTGTTAATTTCTTGGACATGGCTAAATATTTTGGAAATTGGCCAATACCATTTATTACCTAATGATGTCCTCTTTCTTATGACACCAACAAATCCAATCTACTGTCACAGATGACTGAGCACGAAGCAGTTGAATCGTGGTGGTCCTACATGTCCTATCAGCTCTTATTAGATCTTGAGTCAGTCTTGGCAATCGTATTGATCGTAGAAAATTTTTGAACGGTTCAAAAATGTTCTACGATCAAAACGATTGTCACGATTGCCGTCACGATTGCCCGTCATGATGTGATAAAATCTGATAGGATCACCATGATTACTCCACGATTAAGACCACGATTTCAGTCGTGGCGACATTCGTGCCACCTGAAATTGGTCAATCGCGACCATATCGCATCCAAGCGCATCAGAACATATCGATTCGCATCACCTCGTATCCAAACGTGAAACTTCAGAGAATTAAAGCGAATTGATATCGAAAAATTTTTATTTACAAATAGAATTTGAAAGGGGACGAATTTTCGGGGAAAAATGTAAACAAACTTCTCCAGAATGTCAACAAAGAAACGTTCGTCCATTCTGGTTGGCTGAAATTTTGTGTTTACATACACCAGCCGAATGTACAATCCGCTATCAATTCGCTTTAAACAAACATTCCACGATCAGCTACGAATGGCCAATCATGACGTCAGTAACGGACCGCGCTCTAGTGGGAACATAGCATTAAAAACGAAGCCACTCTCACTTTCTGACCAACGCTGTTTTTTTTAACACACAGATGAACAACATGAGATGGACCGATTCCAACCCTACCGTGTTTGCCGATTGGTATAATCCAGCCTATAGCAGCATGGTGCCAGATTTACCAAATACCCTCGTGAAAACTCAGAAACAGCCTGCGAGTATTGCCAATGTTAGAATGTACCGCTATTTATATCAACATGGCTGAATTTTGGGAGACAAAGACGCACTGGATCAAGATCCCGTGCAGTTACCCGGTTGGTGACGTTGTGTACATCTGTAAGGCCAGGGCAAAGAAGCTTGACCTTGACGGCTTCTCAAAAAACTTCACCGCGGAAAACTTTACCAGAAGTGAAGCAGAAAACATGACTTCATCTGAAGATACCAACGCAGGAACAATGCTACAGGGCCAAACTCTTTCAAACGGACGAACGCATGTAATATCATGTGGATCACGTTGGACATACTGGAAAGGACGCTGTCTGAGAATGTTCACAACTCGAAACTTTCATCTTTTCGGAATACTTTCCAAATCGGAAGCCTCGCAAATGTGCCGTTGGGCTAATGCGGCAGTTCTTGACTTTGCAAACGTACGTAAGGCGGACTTAAAGGGACTCTTGCGGATCTGGCGACACGTTCCGGACTATGGGCAAATTCTAGTCGCTAATGGTACCGCTGGGTTTAAGATCCTGAAAATATCTGACTCCTTAATGGTAGTAGATTCTAAGATCGAGGCATTTCTATTGAAAGACACCTCTTTTTTTACGAAATGGGTGCCGGATGTCCGACATGTGATATGTGAACGCCCATACTATGTGGAAGTTGTCACATGCAAGAACAATCAGTGGGAATGTACTGATGGCATGT
>NMRB01000554.1:158525-183881 GCA_002633025.1 Notospermus geniculatus
ACCTTGCAGGCACCTTAGTTGCCTGCATTGAGAGTAAGGGGGGGGGGGGGTAACAATCGTCCCCAGAAATAAATTGAGAGTCTAGCTGATCCTCTCAGATGCATTTTCTTCCCCACATCTGACACTACAATACCCTGAAAAACTCGAACTGAAGAACTTAGGTTCGTTTTCCATTTATCACTAAACTGACAGTAAACATAAAGCCTTGTTTATACTTCGACGCAAGACCATCGGCGTCGGACGCCCGATCAAATCTGGACGCCGACTTCCCGGAATTGATTCAGAGTCCAGCGTACTTCGGCGACGGCAACCCGTTAGAAATGACTCAAGTAGTAACAGCCGCGCGATCGGACGCCGACCAAATCGCACGACGGGGTCGGCGCCGAACGCAAGAACGCGCGTCGGTCGCCGGCGATGGCCGTGTGTCGAAGTATAAACAAGGACATGGTTACTTCTTTCACCTTCCACTAGGTTTTGGGCCTTTCACTTCATAAAGGCCCGTTTCCACTTGAGCTATTACGCCGCGTTTTGACGCTTCGCCCATTGTTTGGAAGCAGAGCGGCGGAAAATAACAAAAGATTTGACGCATCACGCGGCGTAAAACGCTCTAGTGGAAACGGGCCTAAACAGTAATGTATCATATTCATCACTCACTACTTTGTGTTTCATTGTTCCGCCTAAAGGCCCGTTTCCACTAGAGCGTTTTTGCGCGGCGCATGACGCCGCGTTTTTGCGAGCGGAAATCCGCTGAGAATGCTGTAATGGATATCCCTTTATCCCTTTCCACTTGAGCGGGACGGCGAAAACGATCGAAAATTGCGCAACGGGGACCGCCGGCGGACAAAAGCCGATTGCTCGAATAGCATTCAAAGCGTACTCCGCGGCGTACTTCTGTACATTCCGAGCTGTATTCGGTGCACGGTGTATGGTGTATGAAACGCCCGGAACGAATTTAGAATCCCCGACCGGAAGTAATATTGACCGGCCATATATGTAGTACTACACGGCCGGAACTACTTTTTATGTAAGTTACGCGCACACAAGGTAATCTAACAGTCATGACAGTAGGCCCTAGTTAGAAGAAAGGAGACTTTCAGCAACTCTTAGGCCAACAAATACACATGAGTGAGTACATTTAAGTACGCCTGACAGACTCATGCGAAAGTTTCGCCCAACTGAAGACAATGATACAAGACAGTATGGACGGGTCAGACATTGTGAACAGCTAAGACATCGTGGACAGGTCAGACATCGTGGACAGCTCAGACAGCCTGGATACCTTGGACAGCTGAGACAGCCTGGGCAGCTGAGACAGCCTGGACAGGTGAGACAGCCTGGACGGCTTAGACATGGTAGACAACTGAGACAGCCTGAACATCTTAGACAGCCGGGACAACTTAGACACCGGACAGCTTAGACACCGGACAGCTTAGGCTAGTGGTATCGGTAATGAAAGCGGTGTAAATTACACCACATTTTGTAATGGAAACCAACATGTATTGTTTAATACGTCCCCGGAAAATGTACGCCTACATCAGGACTGTCAATATCAATACTTGGAATCACTAATGATGCCTATTGAGACAGCGAGTTAGGGTCCCCATCATCGTCTAATTTTGAATTTGCGATTACAATATATGGCAGGAGGAACCGCTGTGAGACGAATCGAAGTCCCCCTGGAATCCAAGTCCGGTCGTATTGTTAGGGAGGGAGTACAATAGCCTATGGCTAGAGAGATTATGACCATTCGAATATAAGCTTACAATACCGGACAACTATTACACAGAAACCAGTTAGCGCCAGAGGGGCCAAAAGGACTGTAGTTGTTCGGTATGGATGAAGAAATAGAAGAAAACAGGTGTTCACAGCATCATTTATTTACAGGATGTAGGTCCAGATACATTCTTGAATGTTGAATTCCGAAGGACAGAATTAGTCTTCTTGTTGATCTTCGGAATCGTGCTGATCTTCAGTGATAAGGTCAAACATCAATTCCGCTTGCTGGTGGTGGTTACGGACAACCGCTTTCAGGTCTTCTGATAACCCCGAAATGTCAAAAAAATTCGCTGTGTAAGCCTCGTGACTGACGTCAATCTCGAGGAGAGTCTTGTTGTTTTGCGGCAATGTTGTCGGATGGGACTTCATGAAAATGTCTCGTTTTTGAACCTTCCCTTTCCGCGGCTGATTATAGATAACACCCATCTCATTCCTTTGCAATGTTTCCAATGCCGCTGAAATTGTAAAGGCAAACAGTCTAGTTCGTTCGCGTGGCACTGTTGGCCAACACCTTTCAAAACAATTACTTCCAGAATTGGCCAATTTACTTGTCACTCATTAGCGGTGAGTGAGAACTTCTGTTACCAGATGTCCCCTGAAAAAAGAACCGTAAACGGGCATCTGATATCGGGGGGAATTACGTTCTATGACACCTGCCCCCCCCCCCCNNNCCCCCCCCCCCCCACACACACTGAATGTGTGGATTTCACTACAGTACATGTACCTTTCACTGCCGCCGAGGTTAATCCAGCGCCAACTTTTTTCTGAATTTGCCGCACTGTCACAACTGGGGACGATAGGACAGCTACTGCACGTGCGATCTTTTGGTGGATGGTTTTGACTTTGGACGTTATTCTTGTGGGTGTACCATGTTTCTGAACCACCTGAAATACAAGAAAAACAGATATCACCACTGTTACATTTGTAGACATAAAATAGCAATAATAATAATGAGCGCGGATTCTTAAATGAACTGTGGAAAACCTCGTTTGGTCAGTAGCAGGAAGTAAATCAGTGTGTCACGAAATTAATGAATGGAGGCCATGATGGATAATTTGACATTGCATGTATGATGCATGCAATGTCAAATTATCCATCATGATGAACCTGCAACAGAAAACTGAAATGGAAAGAACGTGCAACACAAAGCTGAAATGGAACCCCTACCTGGCACAGAAAATATATGATGGAAAAAGCAGTCCTGTCCGAGTTATGCCCTCCATTGTTTTCCGGTTAGCTGAAGTCGGTGCTTTTAAACATACCTGGCACAGATAGTTTCTGATCAGAAATGTCGCCTTCTCAACAGTATCGCCCGGCAGTATCGCCTGTAGTAGCTGTCCGTGTTTTTTACTCTTACTATTGTCTAGGGGGCAGTTGCCCTAGGGGAGTGGGGGATTGTCCTGTGGGGCAATTGTCGGGGGCCAGTTGTCTGGGGGTCAATTTTCCTACAACCTAAGTGGAATATTCACCTGCATGAAAACGTCTTTGTGCCCTGTACTAATGTTGTACAGTTTTTGTGCTGCCCTTAACGTGTCAGCGCCAATAATATGTTCTTCCTCCTGGTCTGGGTCTAACAGCCTTCCCATTGTGGTTATGATAATGTGAAGCACACCTGCAAGCCTCAGTATGTGCGTTAGCATCTTTGAACTGACTGTGATGGGTGAGGCCTGGGTACCTTGTGTTGTGGAATCTTCTTCACCTGCAAAATAAGGCATTTTTACATTCTCCCCCACCACCAACACTGTTCCTAACCCTAACAATACCCCTAAGACTGTTCATGACCCTAAAGGCCCGTTTCCACTAGAGCGTTTTTGCGCGGCGCATGACGCCGCGTTTTTGCGAGCGGAAATCCGCTGAGAATGCTGTAATGGATATCCCTTTATCCCTTTCCACTTGAGTGGGACGGTGAAAACGATCGAAAATTGCGCAACGGAGACCGCCGACGGACAAAAGCCGATTGCTCGAATAGCATTCAATGCGTATTCCGTGGCGTACTTCTGTACATTCTGAGCTGTATTCGGTGCACGGTGTATGGTGTATGAAACGCCCTAATGGAAACCCCTCCAGAAAATGACCACCGCCGCGATATCCGTCGCGCAAAAACGCGTCGCTTTTCCGCGAGCGAAAAAACGCTCTGGTGGAAACGGGCCTTAAAGGCCCGTTTCCACTAGAGCGTTTTACGCCGCGTGATGCGTCAAATGTTTTGTTATTTTCCGCCGCTCTGCTTCCAAACAATGGGGAAGCGTCAAAACGCGGCGTAAAACGCTCAAGTGGAAACGGGCCTTAACATTTGTCCTTAACACTGACCCTGTGGTGGGGGATTATGCAGTTAAGCCGTTACGCTTGTAGGGATGACGGATACTTACTCTCTGAAGCGTATTTCGCGTCTATGTAATGGGCGTATTCTGTTCTGACGTCGTCAAATAGTGTCTCGGCTTCGGCACTGAGCATATAGGTGATGCTCTCTTCCTTATGCATACCGTAAATCCGCTGCAGAAACGGCTCGAATGACCGAATGTTGCTTGACTTAATTACTTGTAGACATCTGCGGTTCTCTGCAGGTGAACTTATTTTTGGTTTCGATGCCAAAAATATAAATCTGTCGAGAAAACCGTCAGAAACCGTTGACATGGACAGCATTTCCAACAAAAGTGGCTCCGGTTGAATCATTATACTCAGACTCATCGAAGTTGACTGGAAACCTCTCACCCCCGTCGAAAGTACACACGAATCTCCCTCTCCTCCCCACATCTTGTTCAGTACAGATCGCTCCGCGTCGCCCTTCGCTTGCTTTTTATTGATATCCATCAAGAGTTTCATGCCTTCGTCGCCTGTGATGATACCGTATCCATTTGTTTGTTTTTTGAAGAACATGAATCCCCGCGCTCGTGTAGTTCTCAATAATGAGAGGATGACCTGTTTCCTTCAAGAACATAGCATCAGCTGGTTTCATGAGGTTGGCAAATACTTGGCTCTTCCCACCGCCGGTGTCATTCACTGATATCATAAAAGTGTTCAGAGGGGATACAAAGTCACCATCTCCAGTCGAGATCTTGCACTTAGGTCCCACCAAGGAAGAAACTAAAGGCATCATCGACCCCATAAGCAAAGTTACCGAACAATTATGAGCTCCACAGAAAGCTTCCAACCATTTAAGAATTCCTTCTGGAATTATCTCCCCCCACGGAATGGTCTGCTTCCAGGCCTGCTTGTATAACCTTTGTACGTCTCTTTCGTCCAGTTTTTTGAATTGACATGCCATCGGAATTACACACTAGACGTTTCGACAGCCAAACCAGTTTTCCACAAGTGCACATCAAACTGCCTTCCAACACCTTATGGCCAAGCCCACCGTCTGACAAAAGGAGGTGCTTAGAAAAAGTCAATTATGAACATTGCATAACATCAATTTTAAAGTGTGGCACTTGTGGCTCATTTACAAGGGATTAACTGGGGCCATTGTGGTTTAAAAATGGCAAGGTAGGCTTTTGTTCTGTTTTGTTAAAGTAAAAAAAGCTGGTGAAAGACTGGCACGCATTTCTCACAAATTTTAGTAGTAGAAAAATCCTATAAATGGACTACGGGCTTTAACTGCGACACTATTAACAAACAACTACGATACTACAGTTACGACATGGAGTTATCAAAACGGAAGCTGAGAGAAAGTGAGGAAGGGAAGAAAAGACAAGCAACAGCCAGCAGAAGTTACAGCCGGGATGAGAAACCATGGCCAATGACGTACCGAGACATATTACGTTTAGTTGAAGACACACCACGCAATCTGATTGAATGGTTACAGGACAGATGTCTCATTTCGAAGAGCTACGAATGCCCGATATGTCAGCAAACTATGAATCTGACCAAAGCTTCAGGCGCAAAATCCTCTTCCGATGGTTACGAGTGGTCTTGTCAGCGCACGATCAACGGAAAAAGGCACAAAAGGTGTACCAGATCCATAAGAAAAGGCACGTGGTTCGAAAAGTCAAACTTGCATCTAGGTGAAATGGTTGAGTTAACATATTGGTGGACGATGGGGACTACGAATAAAACCATCATCCATGAAATGAAAATGTCCAGTGCCACAGTGACGGATTGGTGTAACTTCTGCCGTGAGGTAAGCTCAAAGTTCCATTCACACGTGGCATGCTATTGGAAACTTGAAAGTGATTGTCCCAGACTCCCGTTTTCTTCTGTACGTTTTGAACGAAATGCCAACATTTGTGATGATTGTACTGAAGTTGACGTTTTATTTACAGATATGCATCACCGTTTGTGTAGAGAGGAAGGAGAAAATTGGTGGGAAAGATGTGGAGGTGGAGATTGATGAGAGCAAAATCGGCAAAGTCAAGTACCACAAAGGGCGTGCGGTAGAGGGCCAATGGGTCTTTGGCGGGTGTGAGAAGCTGGACAGTTGCAAAATGTTCCTGGTGCCAGTACCACAGAGAACCAAGGAAGTTCTCCTGCCGCTCATCCAGAGTTGGATTGAACCGTGCAGTATAATATCATCTGGTAGGCGTGAAAATGTTTTAAAATATGAAATAAATATTTCACTTTTTGGTATTTCAGCCGGTACGCCACTGAAAGGATTTTCAGACAGTCCAAATGATTACTTTACTCCAGGAGGAAATCTCCATTTTGCAGGTACTCATTGAATACTTGTAAGAACGTATTCTCACTGTCAGTGAGGCAATAATTTAATGTGTGACGCCCTCCCAAATTAACAAAACTGTATAGCCAAAGTTCACTTGTAAAGACATTTTGTTTTGCAGATTGCTGGAAGGCATACAATGACATATGTCAGTTACCTGAATGCTACACCCACAAGACGGTTAATCATTCAAAGGAATACAAGGCAGAAGACGGCACGTGTACGAACACTATCGAGGGGTCATGGAGGCACATTAAACGATCCCTACCTGTGTCCTGCAGGCAAGAGTTTTACGCCGGATACCTCGCCGAGTACCTGTGGAGAAAGAAAAACTGCTCTGCCGACGACATATTCTTGGCATTCCTCAGTGACATTTCCGCAATATTTCATCCCGCAGTGTCTGACACAGACGCACAGGTTCACAGAATGTAACTGCCTAAAACATTCATCAGATATTGGGAGATTGTAGCATACATGTACTGTAAGTTCCTGACCATTAATTAAATTATGTTCCTAAAGCAGACTGATGTATAACGCCGGTTTTACTGCAATTTGTGCCTTGCCATCCCCCCCACCCCCACCCGACAAGAACATGACAAAAATGGGTGTCAGAGCGTTTGGTTGCCAGGGAACCCGACGGGGCCAAGTTTCCATGAGCATGCCGCAGGTTGGCGTTGTTGGCTGTACCGTGGAAGTCTTATTTCAGCTGCTGTAAGGTTTTTAACTGCTCCCCATGTGTGTGTGTTCCCTTCGTATTGTCTGACGGAATAAGGTGCGACTTCACAAAGGGCATCACAGTGAAACGAAGTCTATCTGCCTCTGTTTCCAAAACAATAAAGGGACACACAGAAACACTGGCAGATGTAACAGTGGTGTAATATTTTTGAGTGTGGCGAATTGTCAAGTCGCTGCTTATTCCGTCAGTCTATTGCAATGTCACGAGACTGGCACACGGGTCTGACCAACCAAAAGATGGATGAATGGAATGCAGTTTGTGGTCAGAGTGACGTAATCATTACGGTTACATTTTGCGATCAGATGACTGTGGTTAATAATACGCCTAACAATTGCCCTTCTCCACCAAGTTTGTGGTGCAATCTGAATGTTCTATTTCCTCACTTGCGCATCCCGTTGGTGCAACTGTAGACTGTGTGTGACTTTAACGGAATAAGCCGCAACATTGGAAACAAGAAAGATTTCAGTGCTTGATTGATTGATTTAGGGTTTATTTCCTGCAAAGGATAGTACAGGTACAATCACTTTTACATGAACAATGTCAGCAAAATGATCAAACATGATGGACATGAAAATTATTTTCATCACAACAACGGAAACGGGGGAAAAGGTTGGAATTTATACCAGGTGATCATGAATACTAGTACCTGATGCTATCAAGAAGTAGGCCTATTCGCATACTTCGTAATACTTCCATCGGGCCTTAAACATTTCACCGCACGGTATTGAATGGCAAAGGTAAGTGTTAATTGCAATCACCTAGAGGTACAATTTGGTGGACTTCGGAAAACATATATATGGCTAAGCCCAACAAAAACCTTTCGAGGATGATGTAATCCTAACCCTAACCCCTAAAAATCCCTTTGAAAACCCGTTTTGTACCTCAGCGTATTGACTGCGGACGTACAGAGAACCACCTAGCGCCAGCAACACAAACTACAGTATACATTCTCGTCAAAGTGTGTAAGAACGTGTGGTGCCCTAGTATAGTATCGAACCACAAGAACCTGTGGGTACAGTGGATGAAAGAGAGAAATTCAGGTGTCCAAATGTACTGGTGTCGAATCACACCAACATACGCAATCCAAGCAATTTATTCATCACGACACCAAGACACCAGACACCTGGAAAAGACAAATTCAGCTGTCCAAATGTATTGCTGTCGAATCAGACAAACAACCTTTGCGGAACTATTTCTTCATCATTACACCTAGACACCTACACAGCGGTACTTTGCCATGCGCCTGGTGTATAGATGTCTTGGTGTCGAAAGGAGACACAACAACCGCATCACAACCATCATCTGGCGGAAGCACTTCCGATCGGGGATTCTAAAGTTTAGCCAAACGCCCTAATGGAAACCCCTCCAGAAAATGACCACCGCCGCGATATCCGTCGCGCAAAAACGCGTCGCTTTTCCGCGAGCGGAAAAACGCTCTAGTGGAAACGGGCCTATCGTCATCATGTAGCGAGTGGGTAGCCATAATGCACTTTTTGCGCGGCACCCACTCTGTAAACTTGTTAATAAATTTAAAAAAAAAGAAGTATAAACAAGGCTTAAGTCGTCGCCGAATTTTGCAAAGGCCATGGGCTGTTAAAGGGCCTCTAGAGGCAGCTTTTTAGTGCATATTGATCGATGATTACTAACAGAGAATTGATGGCATGAGGATCCAACTTGGGCATCGTTTTTGAAGGAACATTTCACCAATGTCAAAATCTGATCCACAATTCATGACTTCATGGTTACCAGCGCCACCTGTTGTTTAGTCGCAGTACTGTTAGTAGCCCAATAGCAAAGCTGCCTCTAGAGTCCCTTTAAGGAGATGATGTGCAAGATTTGCGAAACACGGAAATGGCTGAACTAATCAGAACCAAAATCACAGGGTGGTTAACTTTTGTTGAGTGATTGAAAACTGTAGTGCAATAATTAATCTTGACTAACCCTGACTTATTGATTCAAAGGAGGTGGACGTCCAAGTTGTAAACACTCACTGACTGGTTCTCTATCCACGCGACGCCTGCGGTGCTGCCACCTATTGTCGGTGATATGTACTGACGTGAATATCGTGAGTGAGTTGCATCGGACCACCGTACTATTTTTAGGAGGGCTTTCCCCATGTTGTGGCCGTTCTCCGAAAGGTGACGCCTCTATAGCAAATTCCCTTCCTAACAGTCGTGCAACGTTGATGCGACTTGGGTTTTGCGCGGGAGTTGGATTGAGAGTATTAAGAGTGTGTTCACGAGAGGACCATGCAAAAAGTGATAAAGTGAAAAATTTAGAATTCGTCGAAATTTGGTGGGTAGTTTTCTTCTACCAAGAAATGAAAAAATCCAAAATATTAGTTAAGTCTGTTAATTAGTTAATTACTTAATTACCAAAAAGAAAATATGCCATTTTCGGCACCACATTTCATGTATTTTCAACAATAAACTTTGAGAGACTCTACATCAAAAACCTGTGGCCCAATTTTTTTCATACTAGTATTTTTACCAGAGTGTACTTATGCATCCCTGTTCTTAATGATACATGAACCATTCGAATATTTTCTCAGACTTGGCTGGGGTAGGGGGTAGAGTGTACCATACCCCCAAAGGTCCGTTTTTACCTACCAATCTTTGGAGCCTTATATCTAGTCTTCTGCAAGGAGTTCAGCAATGAAATTATCAGCTAATGTGAAGTTAGGATAGGGTAGTTGAATGCAAAAATAAAAACTTCAATATCTTAACCGGAAGTACTTTATTATCAAGTTTCAAAATGGCCGCAAATTCACATATTTTACCTACATTTTGAAGAAAAATGAAAAAAAGCAGCATTTAAGCACTTATACCAAGGTTCATTGGGTCAGCAAATCTGATTATCTCATGAATACTAATGCCAACTGACCGCCATGTTGATTTCCAAGATGGCTGCCAACTATCGGCTATTTCAACCGTCGTCAACAAAAGTTTTTGAAAAATTGAAGTCATAATCTGTTTTTAAACCAATTTTTAGCTCACCTGTGGTGAGCTTATACAATGGTTGTGCGTCCGTCGTCGTCGTCGTCCGTTAGCAGGGCACGTTTCGTAACCGCTGGGGCTATTGATCTGAAACTTGGTACATATATACCCCTAGGTCATATGACCTATGACAACAAGTTTCGGTCCGATTCGATTCTTGGCTTGGCCACCAGGTGGCTAAAACTGAAAACACAAAAAGTGCAATAACTCCTGAACTAATGACATGATCATCTCCAAATTTTTATCATAGGTGTATCTAATGAGGATACATAACATATATAACGGGTTTTTGATTTGACCTACTTTTCAAGGTCACAGAGGTCAAAGTTCAAAATTTTTCCTTTTGGTGGCACGTTTCGTAACCGCGGGTGCTATTGACCTGAAACTTGGTACATATATACCCCTATGTCAGATGACCTAGTACACCAAGTTTCGGTCTGATTCGACTCTTAGCGTGGCCACCAGGTGGCAGAAACTCAAAACACAAAAAGTGCAATAACTCCTGAACTAATGAGTGGATCACCCCCAAATTTTTATCATAGGTGAATCTGCTGAGGGTACATTACATATATAAAGGAGTTTTGGTTTGACCTACTTTTCAAGGTCACAGAGGTCAAAGTTCAAAATTTTGCCTGTTGGTGGCACGTTTCGCAAGTGCTTGGGCTATTGACCTGAAACTTGGTACGTATACACCCCTATGCCAGATGACCTATGACACCAAGATTCAGTCCGATTCGATTCTTGGCTTGGCCACCAGGTGGCCAAAACCAAAGCTCAAAGCCTAGTAACTCCTGAACTGTTAACTGGATTGTCTCCAATTGTTTGTCAGAGGTGTATCTAATGAGGATACATGACATTATGAAAAGAGTTTTTGATTTGATCTACTTTTTACAGTCACATAGTTCAAGTTCCAAATATAGCCATTTTAGTGGCATGTTTCATGGCTATATGGCCCTATTCTAACATGGTGTGATCATCTATGTGTACTGTAGAGCAAATTTTTGCCCAATTAGAATGCAATTAGTGGTTACCAGGCAGCCGTCTTGGAAAATCGACGTCATAAATTCTCAAGCTAGAATGTTTTGACCTTGAAATTTTGACCGTAAATCATGACCCTGGAACTCACGGCCTGGAGCATTTCGATTTTACGTTTGTCATTTGTTCTTCTGGTACGTTCACACAGGTGAGCACATGGTCCATGGACCATTTCATTAGGGAAATGCGATGAAATGACAAAAACCCACGGTGCCATATGAAGTGATTAACTTCAATCCCAGGTTCATTAATCACCGCAGTTAGCCAGTTTAGCCTGCTTGCGCAGTCTGATAAGGCGTTACCCTAAAAGGTGACTTACTAAAAGTACCATAAATCCCATGTCTAAAAACAATTAGAACTTCTATATTTTGGACTGATGGGGGTGGGGGTGCATTCTATGGTGCACAAAGAATGGACTCCCCGCCACCCATTTTGTTTACAGGGAGTTCTAATTGTTGTAAGATTTGAGATTTGGGTACGTTTAGTAATCCCTTAATAAACCACACGTTAAAAATGACAAGTAGGCCCCATTTGGGGGCAACAACATAATTTTCAATTTTACATTAGAGCCAAGCTACCTACTTCACTTTGCCATGTCTAAATGTAACGTTATCAGATGTGATAACCGGTTCGTACTGGTTACAATATACAACACATATTAGGATTAACGTGTCTCGCAGTAAACAGCGTATCCTGCCCCATATCTAAGGCAAAAACAACTGGATACTGCATTGTCACAGTTGTTGTCTTCAGCTACTGTATGTTTTGAACTGTCCTAAAGATGGGTGTTACAAACATGTGATCTACAACTACAGCTTGTTTTACCATACGGTTCCACAACCGATAGCGTCCTTTATAACCGGCTTGACAGACTCCTGAAATCAGTAAGGAATGAACAAAACAATTTCCCACTTGAAGCAATTGGGGATCCCAAATTACCTACGCTTCACAACCTTCAGAATGGTAACATGCCAGTTGACATGAGTGATTTCAGAATTTGATAACAGCATCCAACCTTTGAATTTCCGATACTATCACTTTAGAACAGTTTGACCTTGACCTTGGCCTCTGAACTTCAAGGTTACTGCGTAATCTGAAAGCTCATCCCTGATAAGCTACAATGTAGGTGTAGGTGAAGCTTTTAGGGTTCTACCATTACTAGATTCTGACTTATCTCATGTTATCAAATTTGAATATCAAATCTCGCCTTGATATCAGCAAATATCATGACCCAGGAGGTGCAGACCGAAAATTTCAGTTGCAATGACATCCTCCTTGTATGAGCTATGATGTTGTGGTACCAGTTTCAAATCGCTTGCCGTGGCAGATCTCCCGATATGTCAAAATCAATATCAATATCAATATCATTATGATGCTGATCCTGGAGATTGAATATGTTGATGCCAATATCTTGCCCAGGGCCAGAAACATGGGGAAGGAACTTGTTACTAGTGCTCCACCTGGCCTCGGAGGCAAGTTATTCAAGAAACAAAAGTGTGTCAGACAAAATGTCAACTTTTGATATATCAATTTCACCATGAACCAGGTATCGGAGACCTGAAATTTTCATTACATCTTGTAGCTCAGGTCATGTTACCTGGGGATAGGCCACATTTGCAGGTCTGTAGCTCTTGCAGGAACAAAGTTACAGGTGTGACAGACTGAACAGGCAGACAGACACACACACAAAGAAAGAGACAGACACACCGACAGACAATGGCAGACACACCGACAGACAGACACCATCAAATACAATACGATTTCCCACCTTGAGATCAGAAACCATAAGTAAGAGCAAAGCGCACCCAACGTTGGCCAAACACATACAGTGCATTGTGGGTAATGCTGTAGTAGGTCACGTGACATAAGATGGTTGCTTCCATTAATGGATTATATTTCACCTCACAACCTTCCAAAATGTCTGAATCTGCCAATGAATCTATTGCTGAAGTGATCTGAAACAGCGTACTTAACAGCATCAACTTACTGGAGTTGAATTTCAGGCTGAAAACTGTGTATCCGCTTGGAAGACGTAGTCGAAAAATCCCAACTGACATTTTATGGTCGTCGCCATGATGAAATCACATGATCACTTCTCTTGCCCAATCAGCAGCCGGATTGTGATTTTCAAATGGGGGAATCGGCGGATGGAAATGAATGACTAGCTCTGTCCCTGATTAGCCAATCAGCGACGGGTGTTGAAATAAAACTAGAACTTTGAAATTTGCTTACCAGCAAATTTGATAGTCCCCACAAATGGGAACTTCATAAAAGGTACTGTAGGGCCCAGAAAAAAATTGTTAGTTTATAATTCTTGGCACCTGAAGAAACTGATCATACTTAAAATAATAATTGACTTACCAATCAATTTGAAGACTGCCCACAAGCACAAGGGAGTGTGAAGTAGCAGGTATAGATATCATATACTAGGCCTATAATCCTTGGTAAATTGAGATGATGTTTTATTACACCCTTGAGTGGGAAGAACACATGATAGCCCTTGTTCTTGTAATCCTTTTGGTGAATCGAGATCAACACCTTATAGACCCCATGGGTGGGAAGGAATTAATATTGCATGTTACAGTCCTTTGTGAATTGAGATAGATGCCTTATTACCCGGAACCCCTTGGGTGGGAAGTGGTTAACATGACCACATGACGCATGGAGGAATATTGAAGTTTTATTCCTTCAAGCATGACATAAGCTTTACGTCTAATGGAGGAATAAAACCTGATCTACAATTGTTGGTGAATTGAAATGATATCTTATTAGACCCCTTAGCCATGGGTGGGAAGGGGTTAATACCACTTGATTGGCCTACAATCCTTGTTGAATCAAGATATAGATAGGCCAACCTTGTTAGACCCCTTGGTTGGAAAGGCGCCCCATAGTTGTTCGGTCACCAAAACAGTAAATAAAACCCATGTGCAATTCTAAAATTAGCACCACGTGTACCACCATTCTGATGACGTTGCACTCATCATGGATGAAAGTTACGATGGTGCATCTTATAAAGTGCTTACCCAAATGGGCCTGTGTGCAGTGCAGCATGCATGGCATGTGCAGTGTTCACACTCACAATCACAGCAGGCTGCACTGAGTTGAAATCAGCGATAGCAGGGTGCTTTTTTCAACGGACTTCCCACAGGATATTTAGCTGATGATACAAAATATGCTTGGGATAGGTCACTGAGTATCCATTTCGCCGACATTCCTTACACTGCCTCACTGAATGCTTGAAGTGGTGAGAAACAAAATGGTGGAAGCCATTTTGGAAACATGACCATTCCCATTCGAGCACATGGCATTGTTTACGTGCTGACCGCCTGCCATTGGCTGATTTCAGCTTGACCTCGCCAAAGTTCAACTTCATGTTTATTCATGAGCAAAACTGTGAATAATTAACAAAAAACACTTAAAAAGTAATGGAAATGGGCAGAATTTTGAAAATCTCTCTAGGTCCTGCACTGGATAAAACTACCATCTATGAGACTGCAGCAATGGATGTTGAGTTTGTTCAGTCGTTTTACTGGGCTACCTCCATAATTGTGGTGTAATGAGCCAGAAACAGGAAGAAAACCTAGTAATCACAATATAGTCCCCACTGTGTGTGGGGACTATAATCACCGTCACAACGAAAACGGTGCTCTGTCCCAGACCCTCGTATATGCTATGCATTATACAGGGTCTGGGCGCCCGAGACTAAGTGTAAATGGGGTAAAATGCTCTTTCTGAGGCGGGCCTGGCCCGGGTCGAGCACGGCACGGTTCGTCCAGGCCAAAATTCTGCGTAGTGTAAAAGCGGCTTATGAGTCCAATTCTCTTGACTGGCCCGTGAAAAGTCTTTGGCTAGCTTCGCTGTTGGCCGCTACGCGGCGCGTTGGGCCCTTGCGTCAAGCTTATGGGCGATAAGGAGGGAACATTTTCAAGATGTGTTTCCAGGTTATGAATATATCGAATTGTAATTCACCTGACAACACCGTCGTTTTTGCTTGCTTCAAAGCTCCTGATTCCTATTCAAACCTCAAGGCTGTGTTAGATTACTATGTTGATGCAATTGACTCCCTAGATGGATCTGCTTGGCTTGACAAAACCCAACCTCCTGCGCATGTCCAGATTGACTACTTCCGGTCGTCAATACTGTCCCTGCCATAAGTGACTTCCATCTTGATTTCTTCAGCTGATTTCAGCTGGCTAGGCCGCTGTTTTAAATGTAAACATTTTACTCCTAAAAGTTACTTTATCGACTAAATATTGCTGGTTTTCGTCCCTTCTACGAACAGTCAATAAATGTGACAGTAGTCTAGTTATTTGTCAGGAACTATTTCTTCGTATGTGCAATGATCACGGCGGTTGACGAAATTTAAAAATACGACTTAAAATGCGTTCCCCATCGCCTGTGGGAAGGGATACCATCACATCATGATTCTTGGGCGATCAGAGATGATGAAAAGTTCCCATTTGTACACTCTTTTAATTTAAAACTACAACCTGGCCCACATTCTGAGACAGTTTCAGAAAGGACTTGCTCAACAGAGTGTCTCGGCAACAGCCGTCATTTTGACCACAGCCTGGAAAGTAGGACGCTCGTCACCATGGTCACTGTCATCAGATGCCTACGTACCGTTCGATTACTGCCCTTGGATCTATGACGTCATCAATATGGAAGTCACTTCTAGCAGTGATACTATATCGGAAGAATGGAGATAGGTGGCGCTGTGAGGAGTTTGGACAAAACCATGCGAGTGGCTTGTGACATTGCCTTCATTTCGAACATTCTGGGTCTTTCCACTGCGACATCGACTTATCCCTGCTTTTTCTGTTTCATTGACAAAACATCCATGCAAACTTCGGTAAAGAAACGCGACAAGGCAGAAGCAAGGACGATACAGAACATCAAAGATATGTACAGAAAGTTCATTGATGGGGCTCAAGGTGACAAAAAGAAACAGTCAAAGTATTACAACGTTGTTAACGAACCTATACTTGATATTGATCCTGCGGAACAAGTCTGCCCTCCATATCTACATCTTCTTTTGGGGATTGTCAAAGAAACATCATGACCTCCTCGAGCAGGAATGTCATGATTTGGATTGTTTGATTGCCGCAGAAAAAGCCAAAGAAAGTTTGGACCTCTCAGAGGGTCAGTATGACCAGTATGTTGGAAAGCTAAAGAATGCCCTGACGCTAAAGCAGAAACTGCGCCAGTATGAAGAGAGATTGCGACTTCTGAACGACGACGGCAACTTTGCGTTGGCCGAAATTGTAAGAAATCGAACTCGAATCAGAAAATTAGAGAAAAAGAAGGAAGATGTGGAGGCTGATATCAAGAAGTGTAAGGTGAACTCCAAACTAAAATTCGGTGCAGGTCCTGTTGCTGGTGTCCTCGATGTTACCTTGAACAAACACAAAATCAAAAGACCGACTTATCACAGTAATAATAGCCTGATAGCCTAGTGGTTATCACGTCCGCTTGGTTATACCCCCATCACACTGAAGTAGTTCTCAAAACGTCCTGCCCCGTCCTAAAAAAATCGTAAAACGGGCTAGAACGTGCACCCTTGGCCAAATAATGCTTCGATGTACTGGAGCACCCTTCCCATCCACGAAGTTCGTAAAACGACTGTAAAACGTTGCCACTACGTCCACTCCGTTCGCACACAGTTTGAGCCCGTTCGGCAAAATTTTCAAGAACGTACTGAGAACTAGCTCAGTGTGATGGGGGTATAATACCCCCATCACACTGAGCTAGTTCTCAGTACGTTCTTGAAAATTTTGCCGAACGGGTTCAAACTCTCTGCGAACGTAGTGGACGTAGTGACAACTTTTTACAGTCTTTTTACGAACTTCATGGACGGGAAGGTTGCTCCACAACATCGAAGCATTATTTGGCCAAGGGTTACACGTTCTAGCCCGTTTTACGAGTTTTTAGGACGGGGCAGGACGTTTTGAGAACTACTTCAGTGTGACAGGCCCTTAAGCGGCAGGTCCCGGTTTCGAATCCAGCCAGGGCCATTATGGGATTTCATTCCCGGCTCTTCACGTCCGTCGCATGGGACCGTAAGCCGTGGTGCCTTGTACCTTGTGTCTTTGCAAGGGCAAGTAAAATACCCCATCCAAGTGAGGAACATGAGTAGCTTGTGATGGCCTCCTCCGTACTTACCAGGGCCAATAATGCTATAGCGTCGACCCTGACGGAACAAGAGCTGGCCAAGGCCAGCAATGAAGTCGTTTCGAAGTGCTGTGTGATAGGGGGCCTAGTTTAAAGCTGAACTTAATAGATATAAACCCCAAGCGGCAGAGGTAGAAATTACGAACAGCCACAATTAAGGCACTTCCAAACTACCTCTGAAAACGATACATCCTCTCGGACAGTCACAGTTGGTTTCACTTGCCACCACGCTCTTGAACAGTAAAGATCTCAGCACAGCTACCAAATGAGAAAAAAGTAACGAAAAATAATCTANAAGAATCATGATGTGATGGTATCCCTTCCCACAGGCTATGGGGAACGCATTTTAAGTCGTATTTTTAAATTTCGTCAACCGGCGTGATCATTATAGGCCTTAAAGTTCATTGATGAGGCTCAAGGTGACAAAAAGAAACAGTCAAAGTATTACAACGTTGTTAACGAACCTATACTTGATATTGATCCTGCGGAACAAGTCTGCCTTCCATATCTACATCTTCTTTTGGGGATTGTCAAGAAACATCATGACCTTCTCGAGCAGGAATGTCATGATTTGGATTGTTTGATTGCCGCAGAAAAAGCCAAAGAAAGTTTGGACCTCTCACAGGGTCAAAATGACCAGTATGTTGGAAAGCTGAAGAATATCCTGACGCTAAAGCAGAAACTGCGCCAGTATGAAGAGAGATTGCGACTTCTGAACGACGATGGCAACTTTGCGTTGGCCGAAATTGTAAGAAATCGAATTCGAATCAGAAAATTAGAGAAAAAGAAGGAAGATGTGGAGGCTGATATCAAGAAGTGTAAGGTGAACTCCAAACTAAAATTCGGTGCAGGTCCTGTTGCCGGTGTCATCGATGTTACCTTGAACAAACACAAAATCAAAAGACCGACTTATCGCAGTAATAATAGCCTGATAGCCTAGTGGTTATCACGTCCGCTTGGTAAAGGGCGGCGCACACGAGCGACTAAATCTGGGCGACCGCCGACGAGACTGGTGGTGCGACTAGACATCAGCCAATCAGAAGCGCCAAATCTTGTCGCTTTGGCGGTCGGAAGCCAAGTCGGCCGACAAATCGGTCAAAATTGTCGCTCGTGTGCGCCGCCCTTAAGCGGCAGGTCCCGGTTTCGAATCCATCCAGGGCCATTATGGGATTTCATTCCCGGCTCTTCACGTCCGTCGCATGAGACAGTAAGCCGTGGTGCCTTGTACCTTGTGTCTTTGCAAGGGCAAGTAAAATACCCCATCCAAGTGAGGAACATGAGTAGCTTGTGATGGCCTCCTCCGTACTTACCAGGGCCAATAATGCTATAGCGTCGGCCCTGACGGAAAAAATGAAATACAATACAATCACAGTACATGTAATAGTTTCATCGGGAATCATTGTAGCAAATATCTCAAAGTGAGCGTTTACAGCGATTTGATGGATGCAGTAGTAGCAAAGACAAAAGAGCTGACAACATCTAGACGTCTTATTCAACAGGCCAAAGACATCAAAGAAAGATATTTAGAATTGAATTACAGATATGCTAGGGTACTACAGGGTGTTTCAAAAAATGAAATGGTCCATGGACCATGTGCTCACTGGGTTGGACATAATANGAGGCCATTGGCCACACGAAACTCCTTGCAGGGAGAGACTTCGAAAGGATTCAGAAGACAGTAAACAAATTCATGTCCAAATACTGAGCTATACCAGGGGTCAGCGTGACTCTAAAGCAGCATATTTTAGAGGACCACGCAGTTGAAGAACAGAAGAACAGAAATGGAATGCAGATAATGGGTCATATGAATGAAAACTGGTAAAAGCTTTAACTTGTGTTTTCCAATACAAATGCACTACCAATGATGTACATATCTAAAGTGAAAGCATTCGATAGTCGTTAATTTCATGACTGAATGTGAATGGTTGGTGTTAGTGTTCATAAACCTTACCTGGTTCACATTTTTCTGTAAACACTGTGGAATTGGACCAATCTCCAAATGTACACTGAATGGTTATGGCTGGTTTTTCCATTGTGGACGTCAAAACCTTTATGTTCGGACACTCAATATCGAGGTCCCTTCCATGGGGGAGAGTCTGGCCGGGAGTATAGTTGACACCTCGGCTGGTAAACCTTGGACTGCCGGCTGGGCCACTGGAGGGAATGATACAGGCCTCTGGAAGAAGTAGAGAAAGTAAAAACCATTGATAGTTGGTGGTTCATTATCAAACGCAGTCTGAAATCCAGTAGTCTTGAACGTTAGTTGGGGTGTTGATATTTTTGGTGACTGGGAGGGGAATGTCGATGGTCGTCAGCTGCCCCTGCATTCAGAGAGACTTCAGTGAAAAGTCTCTCTGAATGCAGGCCAGCTGACAGGGATCTGTGGTTATATGTATTCATTAGAAAATGCAGATTTGTAGGGAAATGGAAGGGCTGGGGAGATATTCGTCCTGCGACGAAAAGTGTTCGACAAAAAAAATAAACAGAGAAACACACGCTTGAAAAAGGAACCCGGAACCTCGAAGCCGGAGCCCCGGATTCATAGCCGGACGCTCTACCGATGCGCCAGCCGGCCGCGTCATGATGGGGCTACTGAATACTGTTGATAAGTATATCCCAGCTACTCAACATATTTTTATGATAATAGAAAATGACGTCACAAATCAGAATTATCTTACAAAAATCGCATTTTACAACATCCACAGAGCAAGTCCCCAGCAAATCTGCCAGTATACCGCTACATAACGTACTCATCTACGTTCACAGCCACTAAAAACGTGAACCAACCGTCCGGTATATTCCATCTGAACATTATAGTCTGGAAGATGAAGGCCGAATTTTCTTTTCGCTAAACATTTTTAGTAGAAGCATAGGACAGTGAAATTTATTTTTGCCACACATAGTCGGATTTAAATATGCCTGTTGACACCCTAATGTCGGACCGCTACCTTGTGAAAATGCTCGTTACCATGGTAACCACTCGATTATTACCTACACGAGTGATATTCACCGGGTTCGAATGTCTGTTAGTATATTATGTTAGGGCCTCTACCCACTAGAAGCATTATACAATAGCTGCGACGTCAAGATCAAAGTTCAAGGTGAACCTAATTTTTTTCATTTTTTTACCAAATTCAAAATGCATCATAGAAATCTTAATCATCCTGGAACTCTCGCATCTATCTGTGAGCAGTATTTTAAGATTTAAAAAATATCTTTAGTATCTATAGTTTGATAATCAAGGCATAAGTGATACCAAAAGTCATGCGTGCCCGTTTTTCTGAAGCGAACAGTGTTATAATAAGAGTGTCAAATTTTGGGAATTTGACGTCACAAGGCTTTGACGTAACACTAGTTTACTGAATTGATCGATGATAAGATGAGAGTGTCACATTTTAGTCTAGGCTGTAAGGGGTAAAATCGTGCAGATTCGTATACAATTTGGCACACTGGTGCAGTTTTTAATTCTGATTTATTTAAAGACGGGTGACACGTAAAAAACGCCCCCTGGTGGGCGCCATCTAGATTTCCAAGATGGCCGCCATGTGTCTGCCTGGAAACAGGGTTTTGGCCATAACTTTTGTTCTGGTCCACCTAGAACCAAAATTCAAGTGGCTACATCTTGGTTTTTGGGTACGGCCAATCGAATGATGACATTGTCGATGACGTCGCATGTCCGCCATATTGAATTTCAAGATGGCCGCCTATCAAAATGACACCTAGAACCAAAATTCAAGTGGCTACATCTAGGTTTTTGGGTACGGCCAATCGAATGATGACATTGTCGATGACGTCGCATGTCCGCCATTTTGAATTTCAAGATGGCCGCCTATCAAAATGCCTCCTGGGTGCACAAATCCATTGAATTGAATGTTCATTAATAATCATACAAGCATTAAATTTAGTACCCTGTGAGAGCCTGCACGAACCCCAATTTAAGAATGGGTGGCATTTGGAGAGTGCCCCCTGGTGGCCGCCATATTGAATTCAATATGGCCGTCATCTTAGCCGCAGGCCAGATTATGTTTTCCCCCGTAACTTTGCTTCTACTACAGGTATTGGCAAGATTCAAGTGGCCATACCTAGGTTTTCAGGTACAGCGAATCGAATAATGGCACAGTCGAGGACGTCGCACGGCCGCCATTTTGGATTTTAAGATGGCTGGCGCACCTAGGCCTGGAAACAGTTTTCTGCCCATAAATTAGGTTCTGGCCCACATGGAATCATAATTCAAGTGGCTATACCAACGTTTTCGGGTACGGCCAATCGAATGGCGGCATTGTCAATGACGTCACATGGCTGCCATATTGGATTTAAAGAGGGCCGCCATGCATCTTCCTGGAAACCGATTTTTTGCCCATAACTTTGGTCCTGGCTCACATAGAACCACAATTCAAGTGGCTATACATGTCAGCGGTTTTCAGATAGAACTGGTCGAAATATGGTATTGTCAATGAAATCACATGGCTGCTGTACTGAATTTCAAGATGGTCGCCATGCGGGGTGGACTATGGTATATGTANTTGAGGTGTAGGGGGTAAAAGTCCGGGGGGGGGGTAAGTGTCCTGGGGGTAAAGGTCCTGGGGGTAAGTGTCCTAGGGGGTAAATGTCTGGGGTTAAGTGCCACAACTAGTGAGGCTTCGGAAACTTGACGAAATGCAGAAGTCGACTTTATATCCGTTTTCAGATGGTGGCGCCACAATACCGCCCGCTGCGAACGAATGCATGCTTTAGCATTTTAGCTTACATGTGTAGCAAGACCGATAAGCTTCCAATACCATCACACCAAACTAGCACCTCACTACCTTCTTGAAAATGTTGCCTACAGGGAGAACTGTGTGCGAACGGTGAGGGGTACTAGCGACAACTTTTTACAGTCTTTTTACGTATTTCATGGACGGGCTCGGGCCGGGCGGATCGTAGGCGGCCTACTTTAGATATAACTCGCCAAGAAAGTTGCACGCTCTAGACCCTTTTAATTTTTTTTAGAGCGGGGCCGGGCTTTTCGAGAACTACTTTGGTTTGACAAGGGCTTTACGATGTTTAATGTTTCGTAGCCACGAAGTGGCAACCAAAGATCACATCCAACACCAGAAGAAACGCACACCGAATTTCGAATAGCGCTCCGCGAAGTTGACGACAATAAATTTATAAATATGTTATGCCCGTTGTACACTTAGGATTTTTCTTGTACTAAAAATTATAAACGGGGCCTAGATGGGTCTTGATAATCCACGTTTTAGGTCATAAGTTCTGAATGAGTTAACATATTTACCTAAGTCTTGTACGTTCATCATTTACACATGTCAGAAAAGTCGGTCACGTGACCGAGTTATGGTTATCTCCGCTAGGTTAGGATAGCGCCACTAGTTGCAGGCAGGAAGGCTTAGGAAGTCCAAGCATTCTATTTTACTGAAAAAATCAGGAAGGGGTTAAATGTGGCAAATTGCATAATGTAGCCTATATGGATGCACAGACATGACTGTGTAAATGATAAATGTACAAGGATTAGGTTAATATGTTAACCCATTCAGAACTTATGACCAAAAACGAAAAAGCATTAATATCTCAGAAGAGCCACCTATTATTTTAGTTTTGCGCCAGTCGGTTTTTAGATACACCCTAGTACTAATGCACTGGAAAGAAATTTATAACAAAAATATTAACCCATGGGTTCAACTACAGTAAAAACCGATTTTCACGAAAGTCATCGCAGCGCCCCCTTATCTTAATTCCTGCTGAGGCATGATGGGACATCACCATGCACCAAGATCCAACCAAATTCGACCTCATTAAAATTTGTCTGGACAGGGGGTATATAAGACCTCCAATTCACCTTTAACTGCCACGATCGCCACCCAACGTCTCCTTTATGAACGACTCCAAATCACTTCTAAACGTCTCTGTTTTGTTGATGAGCATCTTTGTTTGCTGAAGAACATCTTTGTTTTCTAAAAGCACGTCTCTGATTTTGTAACCTACGTCTCTGTTTTGTCAACGGGTCTACTTTTTGCGGATATAACCGCCCATACCCTACTCCATGACTCGGTGGATTCACAGGTCATCTTTACATCTTTACCGCATTATTCACGGAGNGAGTACTAGATGAGGAATAAATTAACCAAATTGATTTGAAATTCGCAACAAAAGAAGATTAAATCGAACTTCGCGGAGCGGTTTTTATTCAGTTTACGGTACCGTAAGTTACGGTACCGTACGGAAAGTTTGTGAATACAAATTGATAGATATTTACGGTACCGTAAAATAGTACTTTACGGTACCGTAACTAAAAAAATATACGAATTTTTGTGAATAAGGTCCCTGATTCCAGTTGTCTAGGCCATATGGGTCAGGTGAATAGTCTGTGTCGAGGGGGCAATTCAGTAGTAGAAGACCTGGTGACAAAACCCTTTTGCACAAATCAGTTAAAAGTTGCAGGTTCAAGAGAATACTGCGGGATTTCTTTGATATTCACTTGTAACTCAACAAAGCTTCGAGTCAATGTAACACTTGCCCCCAAAAATGCGGGATAAAAAAAGTGGATTTTGGGACCTTTCGTAAATCAGCCATCAAATGGTAAATTTCCAAGTGGTGCACAATGTGCTATCAAATGCAGCAAACCGCAGCGATTTATCACCAGCCGTTTTTGAGCAAATTCGAGTTTTCTGTGTCCGTTTACTTTTTTGAAGGACTGTACACATCTCTACATCAATGCCTGCGCAATGTAATATGCCGTATATTTCCATCGGCCGTAAACCTGCAGTTATAGTAGGTACCACTGTGATTAGAATACATTTCAAACAAACATGGCAAGTGTCATAATAACCACTACTACAAGGAAGATCACAGCCAAAAATCTGTCGGCTACGATACCAATGGTTCGCCAATCGCTCCCGCCGGAGGATGCCTCCACAATGTTGACCTCATCACCTTGACCTTTCGCAGGGTCACCAAGGTCGGTATGCCTTCCTTGCTTCGTCGGGTCGACGCACATAACTCGCCCAAGACATCCGATGAAAATCTATAAAAGTGTATAAAATCGGGTTAAATCGATGGTCAAGCTTCAAGCTGGCTCTAACATCGTTTTACCCAACATTTTTAACCCAATAATTAGGCAACAACCTAATGTGGTTGTGATACAATGTATTTTTTCCGTAGGCCTCAACATGGACAAGGTGAGGATGTACAAAGGAATAAGCCCCGTCTTCACCCTTTTTTCAGGCTATCTGACTGACATGACTGAATGTTTGTGACCGCAACAGAGCCACCTATCATGTAGACATAATACTAACTAAGTACCTGGGATAGAAGGCGAGGTGGTGTCGACTTCAATCGCCTCATGTTGTCCGTCCAAGCGGAAAGTGCCAGCGAAATTCCCATCATAATGAAACACGACATGTAGTACATGCCTGAAAGAAGGATCGTCTTTTCTTCATTGTCATACGAGTAGACTACCTTTTGGGATTGAACCTCACAATGGGTGTGACAAGTGGTTAGACCTATGATCTAACCAATAGTCTACATTAATGTAAGTAAGCTACATGTAAATACAGTACGGATCACAATCTACCCTTTTTCGCGTACCTTCCGCCTACGTCACGCGGAAAGTATCCAGGGCCCGGTTGCACCAAACTTGTCTTACGTTCTTATCGTAAGATAAGGAATTTGCGACAACCCCAAGACATGTCGTAACTGCGGTTGCACCAAAAAACGCGTAGGCATGTCCCAAATGCATGTCTTACGACATGTCGTAGGACATGCACTATGAGATAGACACAACAACAATGCACAGCCTAATACGTACATTTTAATGACATATCAATTAATCATTTACAGATCCATGTATGTCATTAATGCAATACCGGTACACACGTCGGATTCAACTTCATCCATTTTAGTGTGGCGGAACTCGCTCTGTTCATTGGAACGCTTCGATTTATCAATTTTCAATTCCAAATAACGGAGCTTTGCCTGTTGGACGCTCTTCTTCAGCG
>NMRB01000554.1:184679-197545 GCA_002633025.1 Notospermus geniculatus
TACAGGGGGATACTCTTTACTGTTACACCGGTAATACTTCACTATTTGCACATGACTGGACTGTGAATTGATAAAATGTGTGTGTAACAGAAACCCACTTTAAAGCGGACTGTTCGTGCCGAGTCAAAGATTCCACAGCACCGTTTCCGGAGCGGCCGCCGCAATGCATTTACCAGTTGTTGTTACGAATAAAACGGGACGTTTTATTATTTTTGGTTCACTTTGGACAGACGCGAGCAATCCGCTTTAACGACCTCATGGTTCATTCCTAATCTTATTAACAGCCAATTAGTGCAAACAGGCGTTACACGACCTATTTGTTAGTGGTGAAAGACCTATTATGTAATACCATAGTCAGATTACATTGAGCAGTTGGAACTATGGAACAGTCCCGTTCAGACGACAACTCTAGTAGGTGCCGATTGTGTTGCCCATCCGTGATGGTCGATGGTGTTCCGCCTCATGTTAGAGCCTTCCATTGGTGACGCTTGTCGCAGAGCTGTTGGACGCGCTTGCCTTAGGGTTGCTGTAGCCTGTGGGGTGGGCCTCCTGTTGATAAAAAATAGAACTTAGCCCTTGTAGGCCTAAACTCGCCTTTTTGCGAGAATTACCGTCCGTCACAAATTTCCAAACTGAGAGTTCAATATGCAGATCTAAAGTCTTAAGAAAAAAAGTAATTACCTTTTCTTGATGGGCATTTGAGTTATATCTCAGCACGCGATTCGTAAAGTTAAAGTAAAGTGCGACTCGACTCCAACGGCGGGTTATTGGATGAGCTATTGCAGGCAACACACGTTTCACTATCATTGAGAGACGACAGCAAACATGTTGGAAAGTATGTTCCATTAAAGTAGAAATAAAATTGTACTGATATGTCACTATGCATGTCTACCAAAACTACTTAAGTCACCTCCCCACTAGACGTAGCATTATGTCTTAAACCCGTGTCGTAAGATATGCTGGTGCAACAGTTTCAGTGTAACATATTTCTGTTGCACAAAACTTGTCTTACACCACACGTAAGTCCAAATGCGTAGGACAGGAAAGTTGGGACATGTCCTAAGACATCGATGGTGCAACCCATTTTTGTTCTTAACGTTAAGACAGCACGTAAGACCTTTGGTGCAACCGGGCCCTGTTCATTTCGTATGGTACGGGCACGTCAGGCGTCTTTTCCGCATGACCTCCGCGTACCACGTGCTAATGACAACAGGACATTGTGGGTCTTGACCCCAGGACATTCGGCCCCTTTCAACTGCAATGGCTGGCATTTCTAACGCCATGACAGACGACCTACCCAATTTGGCAGGCAGTAACTCTAAGAGGAAGTGAAAAGGGTCTATGTGCCCAGGTTCTATTTAATGACTTATATTTCGCCATTATGCCTACAAATCACTAATCTTAGACATGTGGCAGAATACTTCTTAGTACTGACCAATCAGAGAATTCGTGGAGAAAGCAGACGGTAGATAATTCTCGAGCAGCAGTTCGATCAGGATAAGGCAGATCATGATGGAGCCACCTGAAAGATTCGATCGTGCAGAAAAAGGAAACAAATGCTGAATTAGGTGAATTGTATGGCTGGATAAAATAAACTACATGCACAAAAAAGAAATGGATAGAAAAGTCGGTCCTCCAACATTCAAAGTTGCCGAGATTCACCGACGAGGCCGGTAGTTCTGGATGCCCTGGTGATGGCGAGGAGGGCGAACAGCAACAGATCGCGTCCGTAAATGGCACAAGAAATAATTTCGCGGCGTGCAAACAGGGGCAGATCCAGAATCATGGGAAAGAGGGGGCACAGCCAGCGCACATCGTGGAAAACCTCGGTCAAATTTTAACATTTTTTCAAAATTTCGAAATTTCCCGGTCAATTTTAAAGATTTTCCACAAAATAGAGGGGGAATGGGCCGGGTGTGCCCCCCCCCTTGGATCCGCGCCTGTGCAAAATTCACAAATCAAAAATCAAAAACTTCTGTATTTTCGTGAATAAATCCGAGACCGGCCAAAATCTGCAGTTTACCGCGTGCTAAATGGTCTCCAAAGAGATTTAAGCCATGGCAGCCGTGCAATGGCATTTTTGTATGTACTTGTATTCCATACACATGTAGTTCTCAATATATCCAATATGGCGGCAATCGATCCATCAGACACTTTGGCTGACACTTTAAAATTTGTCAAACATATATGACGGTTATTTTCGCGCGCCATGAAAATCATGTTTATGTATCTATATTTTGTTTGTGTTGTGTCCTGTCTTTCTTTGTCTTATGAATAATATGTTGGTGCATACCACTCTACAAATTATTTTTACCGAAAGTATTCGATTTGGTGGATTGGCTTGTTCCAGAAGTTCAAAACAACATGATGTAAACATCCATGTTTGCAATGTAAACAATGAAGTTACGATACTTTGGGCCGTATTCAAAAAGGGTGATCATCGCGCGATTAAGGGTATTTAACCTAATCAGCGTACAAATTCTGCATTACACAGGTTAAAGGCCTAGAAAACTATTGTCCGATGTCTGTATGGTGCTTCACCAGAGGCGTTTACCCGCAGGATAATCACACGCGTCTAACTATCCTGCGTCTAAGTCCAAGAGTGCAAAGGAAATGTTGAACAATCAGGCAGGCTTGTCAAGAATTTAGACTTTCTTTTGTCCTCCCACAGTAAGACGCAGGAAAGATAGACGCACGTGGGTAAATGCCAGAGATCGGGCACCATACAGAGGGCAGAACAATAGTTTTCCAGGCCTTTAACCTGTGTAATGCAGAATTTGTACGCTGATTAGGCTAAACACCCTTTTTGAATACGGCCCTTTATCTTTAATATCCTATTTACAAGAAATGCGTACAAATGTCATGACACATCTGATTGCATGAAAGCTTTGATCTGACTCACCAAGGGTCACCTTTTGACCGCTCTCTGGCGGCAACAGGAACACCAGAGGAACCAAGAACGCCATTACAACAGCGGGGCCGATAAAGATGTTTGAGTAGTACGTCCATCTTCTTTGGAGGGTCACGTTGAACACCAAGTATGGGTATGGCTCAGCACAGCAGGGGTAATATCTGACTAGCTTTTTGGCACTGGAATCGAAGATCGTCCATTCATTGTGCATAACGTAGTCCTTTAAGTCGATTGCCCGTCTGGCCTCGTAGAAGTCAAGGTCGACCTGAAGGAGAGAAACTTTACGATAAACGTTACAAGAAGTTTTCTTCCATGAGCAATGACGTCATCAGCCTAATGGTTAAGCAGTGCATTTTCCGGGTATTTTTACTGATCAAAGTTATTTCATTCGAAACAGAGTGGCGATCGTAAACCAGTTCGCTCGTGAAATGAAAGTTTTGGATGTTCTCTACGTCCATACTGCTTCTGGGATTTTTCTGATTTTATCCTCCGCCGTCATTATCCTTGTCTTGAAACCCTGTTGAATGCCATTTTAATGGTAAAAATCGGGGATTCCCTCGAAAAACAGCAGAGTGTCTGGGGATTCCCCAATGATAAACAATTTACGATGGGTGGAGTTAATCTGGTTCACCGTATATCAAAGCCTTCGATGTTTCTTCAGACATCAGTGAAAATTTCATTTTGATCGGTTGTTCCATTCTCCCGTCATTTTTGTCTCGAAAATCTCAACCTGCAGTGCTGGCCTGGACTAGTCCATTATTCAGAGGGGTGACGGTTGTTCGTCAAAAAATCCAGGCTATCGACGAGCTTGAATTTAAGGATTCCCCACCTCAAAAAGTCGGAAACAGCATTGCCTCGTCCGGAACCCCTGATAAAACCCATTTGGCCCATATTTGTTTTGGCTGTGGCATTCCTGTCGTGACCTCGACTGCGAAAGCCTCAGGCATCGCGATGGCTATTGTAATACGCGAGTCCATCGAGTCCACTGTGTTCTAATATTTTAGAATCGAATGACTTCAGTGATCTAAGAATAGATCAGCTCCCGCATGAAACTTCTTGTAATGTCAGCAAAACCAGGGAAACACAAATCACCGCGAAGTTCTCCATGGGTTTGTGCGTACCAAGTATGAGGTAGTACAGACAGAGCGTAGGACATGATGGCACCACCCTTCTCCTCTCTCATAAAAAAATTACTTTAAAGGTTATTAATCATCCCCCCCCCCCCTTCACATTTCAATTGTTATTTTGTCAATTTTTCTGTGGTTTGGCCGCTCGCCACGGGGTTGTGGTTGACCAATCTTATGCAACTCCTGCCGGGCGGGTGTGATGTGCCTGCCGTTCTCGGTCAAATGTTTGATAATATTTTTTTGTCGAAGTTTTTGGTCAAACTTTGTAGTTCGTAGCCCCGCACGGTGGATTTATTTCATCAAATCTTTTCGAATATGGCCCCCGTTCAGTCTAGATATTAGGGAGGTTTCGAAATCAAACGATAAACGTAAACGTTAACGACAACTTTATTTTTGTACCGAAAATGCAACGCAAAATCTGGTTAATGTGTAGTATGAAAAATAACGTTGTCGTAAAGTTTTGGTTCATCGTTTGATTTCGAAACCTCCCCAATGACGGCTGCGGCCGCAAGTGCAGGCTTAGCTGCAATTGCTGCGGCAATGCCATTGTACAAAGAAGATTTGGGTTAAAGAGTGGACATTACCAAGCTGTAGGGATTCGAGGAATTTTCACTGCGTTACTTCGGTATGGAGGCGTCGGCGAAGTCTAAACGAAAGGTCAACATCACGGAGGCAGAAAAGTTCCGTCTCTGCTTAGATTGTGAAAGAGAGTTCATCTCGGGAGTTCAACGTTGTCGAACAGAAAACAACATGAGCCATCTATGGCAAAGAATAACCGTTCCCGATGGATTGCACGTCGTCTCACCAGTTCCTCCTGCGCAGCGAACATCAATGCGGTCATTTCGCACACCGTTGTCTTCAGCCAAATGAACGATTCCCGACCGCACAGGTCCAACCTACTCAAAGTTAAGACACCTCGGGAGGTGTCTTAGATTTGGGTGTGATTTTGAGCATGATACTTAGGATAAGTAGTTTATTGAATACCACTTGTTCAGGACGGTTCGCCTAAGTAGGAAGTTGAGTGTCATACTTTGACTTAAGTTCGTTTATGAATACGGACCCTGAACCTTTCAGCAAGTGTAGGTACGGTACATTTTGTAGTTACTGTTATAGCCGCGAGAGGGACACTTCTTTTGGAGTAAAACACTTTTTCAACGCGCGTGGGGAGATGATTATGTCGTGGGGTAGGGTTTAGGGATAGGGTAGGGATATAGGTTAAGATCAGGGCTAGAAAAGAAAAGGTTTATGTAAGGGTCAGCATAGTATGGGTATTATATTAGATGTATTGTATAAGACCTAGATTCAACCCCATTGCTTCCGGCTGTCTCCGTAGCTCAGTCGGTAGAGCGTTTGCCTAGCAATCCGCATATCCCGAGATCGACTCTCAGCTAGGGGCGGATTTTTTCCATTGCTTCTCCTCTCGTGATTTTCTTTTTTACTGAAAATACCCAAGTCCGAACACAATTGCTGAAAGGTTCAGGAAAAAAAAATCGCGTCCTGTCAAGTAGGCCTAATTAGGTAGGCTGGACTGATACTACGGGGTGTTTCAAAAAAACGTTGTCATCTCTAATATATCTCGTTGAACTCAACCCCATGAATATTTTTCGACAGGTGATACTGGTACCCACAGTCTGGCTTCTATAACTCAAATCTGCACTAAAGATTCCCAACAAATATTCCCTGTTTCACAATCCTTACGATGTAGGCCTACCTAACATGTACCACGTAAAATAAGGGAACTGTCTGCATAATGGTGAAAAAGGGCCTCAAAACATGTTTGATCGATGGATGTGGTGACTCAAGTTTAGGCCACGCCAACAAAAATCTGCCCGGACTTGAAGGTCAGCACCTTCAGAAGTTGTATTCAAACTCATCAATGCAAAATGCACGCGCATATAGGCCCATAGTCACCTGTTATACAGTTCCATATCTGGTTTCCAGACACGGTTGGCCTTTATCCGAATGACCTGAATTCCACCATAATTCGCTGGGTTCCAGACCAGTCGTTCGTCGCGCCATTCCTGTGAAGAAAATTGACAAGTTTGGGTGAACTCTAAAAATTCAGAGCAGGTGAAAAGACGCTTATATCGGGTGGCCCCCAAAATGACCCCTAAGGATTTTTCAATAATTTCCACAATATAAAAGCTGGGCCCTTGATATTTTAGACACGCAAGTATTGGGATATTATCCCTCTATTGTAAAAGTTTCAGCACTAAATACCGAACAGTTTTGACACGACAAAAAAATTGAAATTGTATGGACCAAAAATTTGATGAATAAATGTGATATGGGGATCCCATCGAACTTCAACACTTCATATGTTTCATAACCTCTGACGGAAGTTTCTGAAATTACACCGGCATTATCTATAGGACGTTCTGCGTCCATGGTACGAATTTCATGTTCATACCAATAGTGTGCTTCAGCGGAAGTAGAATCTGGTACCGAAAATTGCACTGTCACTGCACCTGCATACCGTGGCTGGAAAGTGTCATATTAATTTTTTTTCTGAATATTTATTTATTTTTCTAAATTATTATTTTTCATTCTAAATTCTATTTTCCAATTTCCGCCGCTTGGCGAAAATTATTTTCGCCGTGCCCATAATTAATTCCACCGCGTGGGGAAAATTATTTCCACCGCGCCCATAATTATAACCACCGCCTGGCGAAAATTATTTCCACCGCGAAGATTGGCGTTTTCCATACCAGACCTTTTTTGCTCCAGCACACTTATCCTTTTGAATACAAAATCGATTTTTTTTCAAAAAAACAGAGAAAATCCCCTTCTTTAAGCAGGTGAAATTTCTGAAAATTCCATTTGATATAACTTCGCAAAATGCACATACATCCACCATGCATTTGACGAAGTTACACGCGTCTAAGACTTAAACACTAGTTTTGAAAACGGCCCGCAGTGTTTAATTTCGGTGTGACACGTTTTGCACCACCCGATATTTATTTCAGTCCGGCATCAAATATTTTGACTCGTAATTTTGATTCTTTCATCATGACAAAACTGTTTGATATTAGGGCTGAATTTTTACAATTGGTAATATCCATATGCAATTTGCACGTCTTTCATATCAAGAGTGCAGCTTGCACAGCGTTAAATTTATTGGAAAACCCTAAGGGGGCGTTTTCAGGCCTTGTCTTTTAAGGCGAGCAAAAAAGTGCATGCGCCTCGCAAGCAATATAAATTCTATTGTTTGCGAGGCGCATGCACTTTTTTGCTCGCCTTAAAAAACAAGGCCTGCATTTTTTGGGCCACCCTTCTATACAAGTGAAAGCGAAGCTACATCACCTCTCAGAGCAAGTTCCAGAACTGGCAAGTTTACTTGCCACTGATTAAAGCTGAACTGCCAGGAGGGCGCCACCTTATTTGTGTTCGAGCTGTCAAGGTGTCAACATCCTTTGGTGAGCTCCTGCTGAACACCTTTTTTGAAAGAAATTTTTTTGACCCAGCTGGGAATCGAACCCGCGCCCTCTTATCTTTGTTCCACCGTCTTCCCCGTTTGGCCACCGAACTTTTTGGTAGGCTTCCCATGTTTTCTCATATTCGTAGTATTATTACGTAAGTCAAAGGCCTACGTCTATGACAAACACAAATCGTGTCCTTGTCAGCTGGCTTGTTGTTCGAGTGGATAGAGTGGTGGATTACAAATCAGAAGGTCGACGGTTCAATTCACGTCTAAATGACTATATTTTTTTTCTTGAGTAGTGTAAGAGGTATCCGGAGATGTTGACAGCTCTGTTGCCTGAAGACAGATAAGGTGGCGCCCTCCTGGCGGCGTGGGGTATATCATGTTCTGAGCCTTCCTCTGAGGTGTTTGCAGGGCGTTTGCAATTCTCTTGCTCGTCGCATGGGGGCTTTTTGTTCATGCAGTTCAGCTAAAGCAACGAGGTGAGAAAAGTGGCCGGGCTGAAAGTTATTCCAAGACGTGCAGACCTCTGGTTCCGCTGAGACTGCTTACCATTCTCAACCAAGCCGTGAAGTGTAACACTCCCGCCTTCTCGTCGAGGTCCGCCAGAGTCACAGCACCCACACCAAAGCGTACTTTCAATGTAGCCGAGGTGTCTTTTAATGGGAAGGCATCGATGACATAATTGGACGAGTTGAAAAGATCTGTTATCAGCCGGTGTTCTTCATTAAAATGATTCGCTTTTCAAAGGAAGAACGTATATTTTTAGTAACGGTAACGAAGATATGGACCAGACATCGTATGGTTCCTAAATTCTGAACACGCTCCAAATTGGGAAATAATCTAGATTCGTTCTTCTAAGGTTACTTTACTGAACACCCACATGACCGCCTACCCTATTAAATATGCGTGGCAAAATAAAGAGCTGTAACGCAAGACTCACTCATTGGTCAGTTATGTTGAATAGAATTAAATTCTTTCTATGGACTATATTGTGGGCTAGGCAAGCTACAGCATGAATATCTGAAGTGACCTTAGAAGAACGAATCTAGAGTATATATCGATATCATTTTGCAGGAAAATATAGGCCGATCACGCAGAACAAAATTCGCCACGTACATGTAGCTTAGTGAGCAAACAGTTCGATTAAAAATATTTTAAATTGGCACAGACCCTTGTATAGGCTATTAGCCTGTTGGTCAGTGCCAATTTCTTTGAAGAGAATAAATATAGTATATATAAAAAAAGTATTTTGAATTAGTCCGTTCTTAAACTAATTATAAATTCTCGATAGATTATCATGGTGGTGTCATTGGCACTCTGACGTAATGAGGTAGGATGATCCGATTGGTTGGATATGTCAGCTGATGATAGCCAAGATCGTTTGCAGCACGCATCTCATTTTCGTAGTATTTTGTATTTCATTTTTCCGTCAGGGCCGACGCTATAGCATTATTGGCCCTGGTAAGTACGGAGGAGGCCATCACAAGCTACTCATGTTCCTCACTTGGATGGGGTATTTTACTTGCCCTTGCAAAGACACAAGGTACAAGGCACCACGGCTTACTGTCCCATGCGACGGACGTGAAGAGCCGGGAATGAAATCCCATATGGCCCGGGCTGGATTCGAACCCGGGACCTGCCGCTTGCCAAGCGGACGTGATAACCACTAGGCTATCAGGCTCCTCAGTCCGTTCGTAGTTCTGGCGCGGGGGGGGGGTGGTCGCGTACATGTCCCTTTTTGAGACAAATCTGGCATTTTCTTGTTGCATATGATGAGAGCTTTCAGAAAAGTTTGGGTAACATCTCCATACATGGTACGTTTTTGTGTAATATGAATTTAATTAGCATCCCTAACTAATTCCATTTGCCAATTCTATCGCAATGTATAGGGTACATGAGGTGGGGACCGATGAACACAAAACTTTTAAGTGGTTGGATTTACACCCAATAAATGTATGGCAAATAGACAGAAATATGGCACCTCTGGGTTACATAAGCAAGTTTTTAATTGTCTAGGATAGCCCAGTAATGAAAGAGTGCCTTTTTTTAAATTTTAAGGCATTTTTTAAGGAAAAACCTCAAACTCCGGCGATCTAATCACAGAACGCAATTTTCAATATGCCTATCTTAGTCAGAACTACCATGATTGTTTCTATCTATTTACCATACATTTATTGGGTGTAGATCCAACCATTTAAAAGTTTTGTGTACATCGCTCCCATCTACCCTATACATTGCGATAGAATTGGCAAATGGAATTAGCTTAGGGATGCGAATTAAATTCCAATTACAGGAAAACGTACATAACCAGGTACGGAGATGTTACCCAAACTTTTCTGAAAGTCCTCATCATTTGCAACAAGAAAATGCCAGATTTGGCTCTAAAAGAGACATGTATGCGAAAAAACCCCAAGAGCCTGTACTAAAACGAAAATCGCCTATTTTCATCCCTTTTCCCACCTTCGTTTCGCCCGATTATAAGCACATGCGCTTCTTAACCCTTTCTGGAACAAAACCGCTTCTTCGGAAACAGCTTCTTTAGAATGTGATCTCATTCCATACAAACGATAATTAGTCCACTGTTTATGGTTGTCGGTACGAGACACTGGGCCTTTTTACACGCTGCTAGTTCGAGGAAACCTATCTCCACCCTCCTCGGGCGGGTTCGGTTCAAGATGGATTGATCGCTTTTACACGGTGCGGGTTCAGTAACAAACCCGCCTTGATCTAGTTCGAGGTCTATTCGTTCAAATGCGTGCCACTAGATGGCGTGTATCAACATTTACAGTTAGCGCAAGTAAGAAATATCCCAAAAATAATCACTAAAAATCGATAAACTATGCTTCTAATAACATGAGCAGTGCTTGAGAAATCTCGTGAGTGATTTCTTCACAGGTAACTTACAGCAAATGCGCCAGTGATGCCATTCATGTAGCGTGCTCTATCCCGCACGAGGCCGGTGGAGGTCGGTTCGCCTTTACACGAGAGAATAACCAGCCTAAACCTACCTCCACCTTCCCGAGACTCACGCGGCGAACTGAACTGGCCCGAGGAAGGTGGAAGTCAGTTGTTTCGCTTTTACACGGGGAAAAATAACCGAACCCTCCTCGATCTAGTCTCGATCCGGAACGCACCGGCACCGTGTAAAAAGGCCTACTGCGATCGTTGTCCGCGATCCGCAAACTGACCCGCGCGGCAGGTTCTCGACGAGTAGGTCTACGTGCTGAACATTTGACATGTTTGATGCGAACTGTATGAGATACACTTATGGCTGTATGATGAGATACGCTACACTAATAAAAAGGATGTTCTTTTTGGATTCGTTGGCCACATCGCCTTTTTTTTCGAATTTAAAGGGCCTCTAGAGGCAGTTTTTTAGCAGATATTGATGTGATTACTAACACAGAATTGGTGGCAAGAGGATCCAACTTGGGCATCAATTTAAAAGCAAAATATCATCATTGTCTACATTTGATTCACAATTCATGAGTTCATGGTTGCTAGCGCCACCTGTTGCATAGTAGGAGTACTGTTAGTAGCCTAATAGCGAGCTGCCTCTAGAGGCCCTTTAAGCGCACTGTGCTTATGTTCGCATTTTAGCGCACGTCGATTTTACGCGCAGTGTGCTAAAATACGCATAAATACTGTAAAATGTGATTTACAGGACAGGTTTTTGTCTGCAACTGTGTGAACCGAAAGAATGTTCCCAGGAAAAACTGTCCAAGGAAAAAACGATCCTATTGTAAAAATCTAATCTCTGGTGATTGGTTTCTAGCAATGAACCTTAAAGATAATGTATCACGGGTATTTTCGCGGGCCACGAAATTCATTGTTTATTTACATTTTGTTTGTTTATGTCTAGTCTTTCTTTGTCGTATATCGCAGGCCGGAGTGGACACAATTCATATATATATATTTAATGTCCACATTAATTCCGATTTTATATCCACATTAAATCGGGAATTTATATCCACACTAAATCAACCAATTGCAGCTGAGTTTTTAATGTGGATATCAAATCGCACTACGTATTTAATGTCGATATAAATTCGTATTTTATGTCCCCATTAAATCGCCAATTAATATCCACATAAAATCGACCAATCACGGATAAGGACTNCATAGTAGGAGTACTGTTAGTAGCCTAATAGCGAGCTGCCTCTAGAGGCCCTTTAAGCGCACTGTGCTTATGTTCGCATTTTAGCGCACGTCGATTTTACGCGCAGTGTGCTAAAATACGCATAAATACTGTAAAATGTGATTTACAGGACAGGTTTTTGTCTGCAACTGTGTGAACCGAAAGAATGTTCCCAGGAAAAACTGTCCAAGGAAAAAACGATCCTATTGTAAAAATCTAATCTCTGGTGATTGGTTTCTAGCAATGAACCTTAAAGATAATGGGCCGTATTCAAAAAGGGTTATCATCGCGCGATTAAGACTTAGACGCGTGTAACTTCACTAAATGCACACACTTCCACAATGCATTTGACGAAGTTACACGCGTCTAAGTCTTAAACACCCTTTTTGAATACGGCCCAATGTATCACGGGTATTTTCGCGGGCCACGAAATTCATTGTTTATTTACATTTTGTTTGTTTATGTCTAGTCTTTCTTTGTCGTATATCGCAGGCCGGAGTGTACACAATTCATATTTAATGTCCACATTAATTCCGATTTTATATCCACATTAAATCGGGAATTTATATCCACACTAAATCAACCAATTGCAGCTGAGTTTTTAATGTGGATATCAAATCGCACTACGTATTTAATGTCCATATAAATTCGTATTTTATGTCCCCATTAAATCGCCAATTAATATCCACATAAAATCGACCAATCACGGATAAGGACTTTTGGACGGATGTGAGTGTTCTCGATCGCTTCCGTCCACAATTCCATCGCTTCCGTTCAAAAATCCGCGATTCCGAAAGTATTCATTTTGGTGGGTTGGCATGTCCCAAAAGTCCAAAATAACATAATGTAAACATCCATGTTTACAAACATTGAATGTAAACAATGAAGTCGTGATATATTATCTTTAATTAATACGTCAAGAACAATAGAGACGGACACTTTTTACAGGGGGACATCCTTTGCTGTTATACATTCTGATGTAATGGCAATCTAATTCGCTCGATCTAATTTGCTATGAAACCTGGATGACATTACTTTAGATGCTATTGTGTGATTAGTTTCGACCGACAACCTAACAGCCGACACAATATAGCCAGTGTCGTTAGTAACAACATTTTCAAAAAAATGACCTCAATCTTTCACCTCGTTGTTTCCAGACTGTAGCCTATGTCGAATTCACGCTTCGAACTCTGGGGAGTCATCAATCATTTAAGTCGTCTTGTTTGAACCCCGGAGTTTGAACAAGGTTCTTTTCTAGGGTTTTGC
>NMRB01000554.1:201884-222795 GCA_002633025.1 Notospermus geniculatus
GTACACTAATATCATGGTAACTAATTTCGCCACTATCCCAATATCCTGTATTTGTTGACTGCGATTAAAACATTGTTCCAATGATGGGATTTTTTGGGACTTTTGATATTTATTTTCCGACATGCTAAGGATTAAAATAAAACAGGTTTCATTTTTGTTGCAATTTGTGGGGGGTTAATCCCCAAATTTACTGGCCTAGTGCAGAATTCAAACAGTTTGCAGATGACCTTGGATTCATACACAACCGAATTTCACCGAAACACTCACAGGCAAATGGCTTTATCGAAAAGATGGTAAACATAGCGAAACAAATGCTCAAGAAATGTCAATACTCAGGTGATGATCCATACATTGCATTATTAAACATCAGGAATACACCCAGGGATGACAAGTCTGGATCACCTGCGCAAAGACTGTTTGGCAGAAGGACAGCAACCAAGATACCAACAGCAAGGAAAAGGTTAATGCCGGAGACAAGAGAGCCAGAAACTGTCAAGGAGACACTGAAGGAAGCCAGACACAAAAGAGCTAAGTATTATTATGACAGACATGCCAAACCACTCAAACCAGTCACTCCAGGAGGTTCAGTCAGAGTTAGAGTTGGAAAAACATGGCAACCTGCATTATTATTGCCCAAACAGGATGCATTACCACCTAGATCGTACAGAATTCAGCTACCTAGTGGGAGACCGACCAAAAGAAACAGACGTGATATTCTACACACGCCAGAGGAAAACATCTCTCAGAAGGATGACAATGATGACATGGATTGGATGTTCCAGACCAATCGGTACTTCCAATTTTGCCACCGTCTCTGGTTCCACGGTCTCTACCTCATCTTGGTTCGCCACAGAGACAAACTTCTGTCTCACCAAACACTACACCTCCCACTTCCCCTGCCCCTCATGTCTCGCCAAATCCTGTTTCTGGAACACGCAGTGAACCTGCACCAGCGCAGAAACAACCAACTATTACTCGATCGGGTAGAGTTTCGAAGCCTAATGTTAGATTCAAGGAGTTTTGTCAGTAGGCCGTGGTAGATGAGATGTCAGGATACAGCTTGCGATTCTCAGTGTGACTTGTCAACATCATAGCTTCATATTCATATTCATTATTCTTACTCCTTTATATTTGTGTAGCTCTTAGTCATAGGCCATGTCGGCCATATAGTGTCAAGTAGGTTAATTTGGACTGCTGAACATCATTCGGTTAATGCTCGGGAGATAGCAGTATATGTCAATTTGTATTGTGTATAGTTGTGAGTAGTGGAAAGCCTTCTCTTTCAAAACGAAGAGGGTGTTATGTATTGCACGGTGCTGCCATGTGGCAATAGAATTTGTAACTATAGTAATTAGTAGGTTGAAAAATGGTCCATGGACCATGTGCTCACCTGGGTGAACGTACCAGAAAAACAAATGACAAATGTTAAATCGAAATGTTCCAGGGTCATGTATCCTCGTAGGATGCACCTGATAAAAATTTGGAGCCAATCCAGTTAGAGTTCAGGAGTTACTGGACTTTGAGCTTTGGTTTTGGCCACATGGTGGCCAAGCAGAGAATCGAATCGGACCGAAAATTGGTGTCATAGGTCATCTGACATAGGGGTGTATATGTACCAAGTTTCAAGTCAATAGCCCAAGCAGTTACGAAACACACTGCCAAATGACTAAATTTTGAACTTTGACCTCTGTGACCTTGACAAGTCGGTCAAATCAAAAACCCCTTACTTATGTCATGCATCCTCGTTAGAAGCATCAATGATAACTAGAAATTGGCTTGTCAGCCAATTTGAAGACCGCCCTTAGAAATTAGGCAAAGTTGACTGATCGAGAATTACTGAGTGGCAATGTAGAAAGTTCGGTCGATGGGCAAGGAAGGTTATAAAGAGGATCAAGGTGTCATGGATGTGTAGCATTAGAATTACAAAGCTCAGTAAAGATGCACATTTAAAGCACCGCGGTATTTCCACTTTCTGTCGACAGCTGGCGCCACCGACACCATTCTCCAATACTGTAGTTTAAAGCCTTTCGCCCCAGTGTTGCAGAATGTATGATTACACTACAATGCACGTAGTGGCATGCGTGGTTTACCAAGTCGTCAATAGAGGTCTCCCTTAACGCAGGTAGGTGTAACGCAGGATTGGGAAGCAACACTGTGGTCCTTTAATTGAAAGCCACAATGTTTCAAAAATTAGAATTAGAAAGCTCAGTAAGATGCACATTTAATTGAAAGCCAGAATATTTTATTTTGTTCATAATCAAACTGTACAACAAATATATGGTCATATTCGAACACACTAGTACATGTTGTAGCATAACTCCTGCTGCTCCTGTATCCATCATGACTGATGTTGACTGCAAGTACATGAAATGCAATAGCTGGTGCAGTTGAAGAAGGTTTAGTTTGCGAACAATGTTTGAAGATGACGTCTTCATTGTCGAGCATCAAGGATGGTGAAGCTAGATACATGCGATAGGCTATGTGCTGATACTGTAAATCACACACATTGTCATTGGCCCCTTTCATTGTGTCCTGAGACTTGAAATATTACAGAAATCACCTTGCAGGACGTTGTGATTAAGGTATAATTATGACAGTCTCTCGTGTCTTGCTTCTTTGGCAAATTACTTTTTGACAGCATCCCTGGACAGCATCAAGTCCAATGGCACTTAGTAGGCCTACATGTAATAGCAAGATGGATCTTTTGGCACATTCCGTTCGTTTTTGAAAACTGGTTATTTTCATCCTGTAAAGAGAGAATGAATGTGGTATTGAGTACGAGGGAATATAAGTATGAGTAATTTCCACATGACTTGCTTTGACACCAGAAAAAGAGCACAGTGAGTGATGCGTTGATAGCATAGCAGTAGTGCACTGCAGGTAGCCTACATCATGTAAGAGTACAGATGATAAAAGCACTGCACAGATTACATGTGTCAACTTACCCTTTAAATAATAGGCCTAGCGAGTCTTGCAGCAGCTGCTTGACACTTACTGAAAAAGAAAGACAACAACAATTAACCCTTTTGGCACACAGCAGCTACTGTATACAAAGGCAGTGGTGAGTAGGTCCTGAGCTAGATCCATTGTATCTACTCCTATGTCACACAGGCCAGGCATTTGATTGATGGACATTGCACGAACTGACTACACAGTGCTGCCATCTTTAGGCCTAGGCCTACCGTAGCGTAGGCGTAGCCTAGACCGAGACCGAGGGAGGCCCAGCATGCCCCAGGCTAGGCCCAGCATGCCCAGGCTAGCACTTTAGGCCTAGGCCTAATGTGCTAGCCTAAGCAAGGGCCTAGGCCTATAGCCTATAGGCCTAGCCTGCTAGGCCTAGGCCTAGGCGGCCTAAGCTAGGCCCTAGGAGGGAGGCCCTGGCCCTACGGTAGCATGCTACGGTAGGCAAGTCAAATGATAGGGAGGCCAAATAAGCATAGGGAGGCGCCTTAGCTTCCCTGAGGCTAGGCCTACCGACGCCTGCCCTACCGAAAGGCGAGGCATCGGCCTACAAACACGTCAATCGATGTCAATAATGGTAGGCCTCAATGCACACAGCACATGCAGCATGCACACTGCATGCACTACGTGAGCTGGCCAGTCTGAGTCATGCCAGTCGAGTCAGCCGACGGCCGGCCCATCAGTGCCACAAATCACGCTGAATATTTAAGCCTATGTAGAACTGTATCGTTCTTCTAGTCCACGAGTTCATCCAAACTTCTAGTTGACAGGAAACAAGAGAGAGAATCGGCTCCAAAATATTGATTATATTCAGATACGAATGTTTGTCTAAAATATTATTTACAGAACGTTCTCAGTGTATAGAGCACGTGCATTCAGTTCGGGATCCCAAAGCGAACTGCCTATTCAAAAATACTTAAAGCTGACGTGAACGAACAAAAAGCCCTCATGCGGCGAGCAAGAGAACTGCAAACGCCCTGCAAATACCTCAAACGAAGGCTCAGAACATGATAGGCCCCACGAGGTCAGGAGGGCGCCACCTTATTTGTCATCGAGCTTTCGAGGTGTCAACATCCTATGGTGAGCTCCTGCTGAACACTTTTTTCAAAGAAAAAAGTTTGACCCGGCTGGGAATCGAACCCGCGCGTTGTTATCTCTGTTGCGCCGTCTTTCCCATTCGGCCACCGAACTTGTTGGAAGACTTCACATGTTTTCNTCAGGCAGAAATAGTTTCCATTTTTAGATCCAACCAAATCGACGAGCCAATCAACTTTTTCGAATTTGATCACGTGATTTTGAGAAGTTAACATAACCATATGCTACCATGGAGGCAGCCATCTTGAATGACGTCATTCCTACGCGAAACGAAGTACGGTGCATTGACATTTGATGTCATGGTAAGGTGAAACCGTCTGACCTCTGTGTAGGAGATTTCAAGGTACATGTATTGTGACCATTTACAGAGCGAGGCCTGTCTAGATGGGGCTATATTTTGGTCCGGGGGTAAACTGGTGCAGTGTTCCCGTTTCCCCGTGATTCTTCTCATTGCATGGAGAACACTGTGAATCAAGAGTGACAGGTTCCACAGTGTGTTAAGTTTCCCCATTGATAGGAAGGCCGATCGTGTCTTTGTTTGGAAACACTTACACTCGTCCCCAGTTTAGTTGGCCATATAGGTATAGACCCACAAAACACTGGCATGATTGGCGCCAAAACTGAAGGATAATCAATAGACGGCGCTGTTTGACGACGGATCCAATTTCAAGCCATTATCAGGGGTTTAACCCAGGGGGTTTAACCGACGCCGCCGTGACACTAGTCTGGTTCCCTGACCTGCTGTATGGTGGCGCTGACTGATGGTGCAATACAGAGGTCGTGGGCGCCGCCCCAATACTGATCTAAAAATAGAACATTACCCGTGGGCTTATTATTGTGGGATATCGGGGTACCGTGAAACGTGTTGTACATCGCGTGTGAAAATGTCAAAATGCCCGGTGTTTGTTTTAAGTATACTCATTTTCAGCTTTGCCTCTGCATCAGCCTGTACAGATATCGCAAGAGAGAAAAATCCGAAACTGTAGGGTCAAAACGCTGCACATCCAGCTTGATGGCCGATGTACCGAAAGCACGTGACCTACTTACGTCACTGCAAATTTTGTCAGGATTCTGACAATTTTACGCGGCGCCTGCCTGACCTCTGTATCGCACCATCAGTCAGCGCCACCATACAGCAGATCAGTGAACCAGACTACCGCCGGTGACACACTGACTGGCTGTCGTGGGGAGAGTGGGGCAAAATGGCCCCCTTAAGCTTTCAAATCAGTTTTTTCCGTCAAGATGGACTGTATGAACTCGGGCCAACGTGTTTTGAAATCTTTTTTCATTAATAAATGGAATGCCCCTTGAAATATAGTGCCAAGATTGACCATATACTGTTGATGACCAAGAGAAAAAAAATGTGCCTGGAGGGCCATTTTGCCCCATAGGGTGGGCAAAATGGCCCACAACCATGGGGCAAAATGGCCCATCATGATTAAACAACATTGTGGGTGGCGTACTGATCAAGGACAAATCCACACAGATGATTCTGATACTAAAAAGAACTGTTATTCTAAAAATTAACAAAAAACAAACATGCAAATCATTTAGGAAGCAACGTGGCAAGACCCCCTCATGGCATGAAATTAAAATGATGAAATGGAGGTCACAATGACCTTGTTATCTCGTGGTAACCTACCACAACTTCTGGCTAAATGGCTGAAGTAATTTGCCGAAAAATAATGTTAGTCTGATATAGTCTGATAAAATTGACTGTCCCTGGGCTGGGCCATTTTGCTCCGGCGCAAGAGGGCCATTTTGCCCCATCTACGATTTCTGTATAAACATGTCCCTGTATGAAATTTTGCAACTCGGGCAGGAAGTTTAACCTGTTATTTTTTATCACTGATTTCTACCAAAAAAGCATGCAATACCATTAAACTTTCGATTAACAGCCTCACTGCAAACACACTTTCCTCTGATGCCAGTAATAGATCAGGGGTGGAACAAATTTTGAATGTCACACTCTCCACAGAATAAACTCTGCAGCCACCGCCGCCATATTGTTATTGCCTGCTGTTGTGAAGGGGAAGAATACCTATGCTTGTCAAAAAGATGGCAGCACAGGAAACCTGGTATAATGAGGGTGGGCCATTTTACCTGAGGGGGGGGGGGCATTTTGCCCCACTCTCCCCGCACCGCGCGCCTGCGTTGTGAACAAAACTTTACTGCATCGCGCCCACCGCCACCGCAAGTGTACAGCTACAGGCCTAAATGCATACTGTGTATTCACACTTTTTCCGACTGGAAAGTCAACAAGATCATGCCAGTAGGGGATCCAGGATTCGGGAAAAGAGGGGGCGCCCTGTGGTACTAAACATTGAAATCTGCGCTGAATTTCAAAGATTTGCTCCAAATTCCACAATATCACAGTTGATTTTACAGATTTGTAGGCCAAAAGGGGGCGCCCTGTTCCGCCCCTCAACCTCGTACCCAGGGGGTTGTGCGCTCCTGGGCTCTGGGTTGACGCTTACAAACCCCTGGTCTCATAGCTGAATTCCGGCCTGTGATTGGTCGCCCGAAGTAGAAGGAAGTGATGTCACACAATCGTGTCTATTATTAGTAAATAAAGCACGTGTGTTTGCAGTTTTTTGTAAACATCATGCGTGCCCTCAGTTCGGCTAAGATTTGGTCATTTTGTGGTTCAACCAACGGATTTTACCTTGTACAATCTAAATGGATATTATATTCGAAACACATCTGGACGAACGGATGATGCAGGTAAGTATATAAAGCCCGATCAAGCACAAATTGACATATTGAATCGAGGGGTATCCGTCTGTACATTTTTCTACACAGTGATGCATGGGGGGAAACCGACTCGATCAAACATTCGCTGTCAACCCCACACATTTTATCTGTTATTATAGAAATTACTAGCCTAAGAGATGTCGATTCAGTTAGTGACAGGCACAGAAAACTCTTATTTCGGTGTGTTTTGTTGATGAAATGAAGTCACTTACTCAGTGTCGGAGAATGAAGATAGGTGGCGCTGTGAGGAGTTTCGGCTTCGGTATTCAAAATAATTAAAACTTAAACAAAAACCAGGGCCTATTTCAGCAATGCCTTTATGTTTTCGACATTGAAAGTAGTTAATTTCATTGATCTACATGTATACGCGATTAAATTAGTAAGTGTGGAAAAAAGGACTATAGGCCTAAATATTAATTACAACCTTTGGCACTCGGCTTCGGCAATTTCCGTGAAATCACCAGATTCTGGTGATTTGAGAAAGTGATTCCAGGGGTTAGTGAGCGAGTTAGGTCCGAGGTTGTGTGAGCGAACAAAACCCCTGGGGACGAGGTTGCCGCCCCCTTGGATCCGCGCCTGTAGATTAACGCCGTTTGCAAATTTCATCAATGTTATCACGCCCCTGTTAGTGCGCACCCAAGTTTCGGACATTTTGAAGGTAGCCTATATTAATCCAATTGCTTCATGTAAGCTGGCCGAGAATCACAAATTTTAATTGGTCCGTTTTATCAGCAAGTCGCACGGCGAATTCCCTATGGGGATTCCCCGACTGAATCAGACAGCTAACGCCGTCTAGCCTACAGTTGGTCATACTATGAGGCTGGCGTCAACATAGGCCTAGCTGTTTCACAGCGCGGGTAACGTAGTGGGTAGCGGTTTGAAACTGCGGAGGGAGTTTAGGAATCACTTGGATAAAAGTATAAAGTTAAAGTTTGGGTTTGTACATGTATAGCCTGATCATAACAACGGTAGGCCTAGGTGTCATCCGACTTTACAATTTAAACCCAGTCTATCCTGAACCTTCCATCCAGTAACTGAGCTGCTCATTCCGGCTGCTCATTCAGCGCTACAATCTGAACATTTCCGACCGATACCCATTTATACGTGTACACCTGGGTGGAGAGAGGCCAGTAAGGTAAGACCACAGTCACACGCCCAGTGGGATGCGAACCCGGGACCCTCTGACCGCTAGTTGGAGACCCGATCCACTACACCACCGTGGGGAACACTAGAAATAAAAATGTTGCACCATTTTTTATTTCTGTCCCTAGGGCGTATATTGGAAGTATGGTCAGCTGAATGGCAGGGCCCAAAATAACCATACGGCCCACAGAGTGGGCCAGAGGAAGTGTCCCTCGCACAACAGCAGTTCTATTGTTTCCCTATTGTTCGAGGGACATTTTCTCTGGCCCACCCTGAAGAGTGGGATTTGAATAATACAGGTGTGAAAGGAGAGAATGTCCTAGGACAAACTGTCCTGGGAACAAATGATCCTGTTGTGTTACAATCTGATCTCTGGTGATTGGTTTCTATACCCATGCACCTTAATCCGTCATTCAACAATAGAAGTAGACACCTTTTACTGGGGGACACTTTTTACTGCTACACCTGTACGCAATAATTTTCAGACGATAGGCCATAATGTGGTATCATGGTATCACATCCATGGGGTATCAACGGTGCATGGTATCACAGGCTTGTGGTATCTGAGATAGGGGCCCGGCCGATTGCACCAGTCCTACTTAAGGTCGACCTCGTGCTCAAGCTAACCTCAAAGACATTCTCAACCTCAAATTGCGTTGCACCAGCTATTCTCATGCTCAAAGTCATACTCAAGAACATTGAGTATCCTGTGCAAGAGGGGCCGTAATCAACTTTGATGTCGTACTCAGCCGAGGTTAACCTCAAACTCAATTTTAAGCATGACTGGTGCAACGGACCAGGGAGTAGGCCTACAGACTAAGGCCCGGTTGCACCAGTCATGCTCAAAATTGAGTTTGAGGTTGAGCTCAGCCGAGTAAGACTTAAAAGTTGAGTACGCCCCTTGTTGCACCAAATTCGACTGAGTAATACTCAGTTGAGTACTACTCAACAACACAAGAGCATAACTTCCTTCTACTCGAGGAAATGTTGCGATGTCGGCAAACCTTCTCACGTCGTCATTGGCAGAAAAATGAATATATTCATCCCGTCATCTTGTGTATGCCAAACATGTCGCCGATAACATTTTGGAACGCAGTTGCAAAGTACCGCAGTGACACGTATGCAACTGCAGAGCCGGCGGAGCAGCTGCATTCTTGTTAATACGATGCCGCAGTTCATTTTTCGATTTCGCCAGCTGTGTGCAATGCCTTTTTCCTTAGTTATGAAACAGAACAACTGGATAAATTCTTCATCACGATAATATTCGCCCCCCCCCCCCACACACACACCCACGAGTGGGCTTTGGCTCTGATCAATCGCTGTGGCCTTAATTGGCTTTCTTGGTTATCAACTTCTTCCACATCAGCCACAGCATTCAAAAATAAAATAGCAAACCGGTCATACATTTATTAGAAAAAAAATGGTTTGTTGCAAAAACATGTTTTTTATATTACAAAACATGGTTCTTTTGTCTAAAAAGATGTTTTTTTATTATTTTGTATTTATTTAAAGAACCATAAAAACATAGTTTTTGTCAAAACAACCATGTTTTAATCAACGAACCAGGTTTTTTAATATAAAAAGCCATGTTTTTTTTATTTAAAAAACCCGGTTATCTAATAAACGGACAAACCTCCATTTTCGTGGATATGACGCTCTGTCGAGTTAAGTACGAAGTTGAGACGCCGTATTCCTTGCCTCAAATATTCAACGTTCTTGAGTATGACTTTGAGCATGAGAATAGCTGGTGCAACGCAATTTGAGGTTGAGAATGACTTTGAGGTTAGCTTGAGCACGAAGTCGAACTTTAGTATGACTGGTGCAACCGGGCCTAAGTTCTCGGCATTGGCGTGGCTGTGGGTACCTACCTCTGGCGTTTTGTGTGACGGAGATCCAGACGAAGATGACGATGATAAAAGCAGTCCACAGAGAGGCCGCCATTACTGTGTGCGCTCGAAAAATGATATGACTACTAAAGTATACCGGTACTCAGAAATTTCTTAGTAGACTCTTGTCTAGTGACACCGTTCCATGGGCCTACTTCCTTGATCGAGAGTAAACATCCGTCATCAGTGACCTTATCTACTCTAGTCCTAGATTCATATTCTCTCGACCCGGAGATCATATCGGGAAAAAAGCCCGCCACACACTTGTGCGTTTCACACTGCGTTCGGGAGTCAACCATTTGCCATTGGTTAGTGATAAAACCCGGAACGGAACGGAACGAAATGAAATCATCGAAATAGTAGGGCCTAGATCTATTTATTGCGTAATGTTATTGCGCTAATTATACTGTTCTCTCCCGTGCAGGACTGTTAATCACTGGTTGATGTGTATATGGCATCATGTGTTTTTATATGCCAATACACGGCTGTTGAAGCCTGGGGAATGAGGCCGAGTGCCACGCCATCCCTGAAGTCACCTTGTAAACTCATCGCCACTATAGGCTTGTTTATTTTCGTTGTATTGTCTTATTGTAATACCGAAGTGGTTAACGTAGAATCTGTTCCGACATTGGCGCTTGCTTTTATGCACCAACCAAATGAGTGAAGAAAACGCAGAACAAAAACTGGCGGGTAACTTGAGGAGCACCGAAGGGAATTTCGTACATGATGATTCGTTGATTTTAAAATATCAATTCAGTTTGTGTGATGTGTCGAAATAAACGTCAACCTCAAGGCGGGAGCATACATCTGAAAGATATGACACTTAGTTAGGTCTGCGTTATTCTAAAATTCTTTGCGAGTCCCATTTCGATGATTTCCTTTCGTTTAAGGCGGGGGGCTACCTATAGCTGAGCTCATTCCCTAGTGGCAATCCACGGAACTGGCCTTTGTGCGACCACTCATTCACATTCAGATTAAATCCGCTCACCCTGGTATACTGTTTTCGAAAACCAATCTTCAGTGTACGTGCCGACCCTAAATCTTTTGTGTCCACTGCGGGTATTGTTCAGCTCTGTCACTGGTGCTTTGGTCACAAGTGGCCGAACAGAGTTTACTCAAAGGGCGCGAATAGTGCAAATCTACATAACAAAGAAGTAACTTGCCAGCGGTATGGAAATTTTCAAATTTCCCAAACAAGTTTTCTCTTTTTTGGACACATATATTTGAAAAATTTCTTTTGGATATTATTGCCATATGTGCATTCCAGGGCAACACGAACGCCACTGTTCCACATTCGGGTTTCAGCTCAGTCTTTTCTAGAGTTTCAGATTGTAAAGTTCCACTTGAAAAAGACCCCGGTTGGGGTCGAAAATTCGTGAATTCTGGAGATTGACTTGTACAGTCATGGACATTAGTTTATCTACACCTGATACTTTGAATATTGTTCCATATGAAAGTACATCTTGTTGGTCATACATCTGCATCAAAATTTTGGAAATTTGGAAATATCGTAATTATGTAATAGCTCATCAGAAAAAATCCTAAAAAACAACATTTCTATTATGTAATTTTTTGGTGTCTTTTGTTGCAGTTTTGAAAGAGTGGAACCTTTTAAGGATCATGGACTTTGTTTCATCAAAATCTGTTGAGTGGTTTCGATAATTTGAGATTTTTCAATTTTGCACAAAATTTTGATATCAGTAGATATAGCTCACATAAAACCAAGAAGTACGAAATTTTGGAACGTTTATTTCTTCCCAGTTTAGGCAAAATCTTCCAAAAGTTTGTAAATCCATATTCTGACGTTAACTTTATCTAATGGCATCAAAATTTCCTACAAAACACCAAAATCTCAAATTATCAAAATTCTGATACTAATCTCAAACATGTCAAATATCTCAGCAACCACTCAGCATATTTTGATGAAATAAAGCCCAAACTCCTTAGAAAGTTCGACTCTATCACATCTGCAACCAATATCACAAAAATATTACATAATAAGAAGTTTGATTTTTAGTGTTTTTTCTGATGAGCTATTACATAATTACGATATTTTCAAATTTGCAATATTTGGATGCAGAAATATGACCAACAAGATCTATTTTCATGTGGAACAAACCGTGTTTAAATCGGCCCAGTAGCATTTGAAATATTCAAAGTATCAGGTGTAGATAAACTAATGTCCATGAGTGTACATCGGGTATTTCGTAAAACATAAAAGTGTCAAAATCTACCAGTAGAGTGAGGGTGTATACTTTCAAGGAAGGTGTCAAATGAAAGATTTATTTGACTAGTTCCAAGAACAGATCAGAACTTTTCACCTCCCAGCTGATGGGTCAAGGAATTGTTAAGTTTGTCAACCAAGGTCCGCACCCTTTGGCTTATTTTTGCTTGGATACACTATAAATCTGTCAGAACTTTCTAAATAAAACTGACATTTCTACCAATTTGTCCTGCTTTGATCCAGATGTGATGTACACCATTGAAAAGCAGAGAATATGAACTTTATGGAACACTCCGAAAATTTTCTATTTTTGGGACATCGTCACTGCAGCATAGGAGAATGCATTAGAAGAAACTGGGTACGGCTGGTGATAAAATGTACTAGGCGGCAGTATACAGACTTTTTGATATGCTAACGCGAATAACCGCGCGATCGAAGAGTGAATAAGGCAAATCCGGTATTAAAAAAATAATGGCCACGACTTGAACCAATAGCAGTAGGCTATTCTCCTTGAAAGCACAATTTCAGCGATAAAATTCTTTTGTATTCTGAACGCCACGAAGGATGTATTGTAAATGCCCCTGGTTTGGTGCGCGCTTCAAAAAGGCGGGAAAGTTCCAACCTCGTTCCCAGGGGTCGTTCGCTTTCTGACAATATGGCGGTCGCGTCACTAACCCCTGGCATCAGCTTTCGATTTAACGCATTTGATTGGTTGACGGGAAACCGTCAAATATACCCAAGAATATACCCAAAGAAATTTTCAAAACATTTTGGATCAAAACAAAAGGTTTTCTACTCTAAATTCCCACTTACCTGTCCCATTCCTGAACTCGGAAAAAATGACTGACTCCGAAGTTGAAGATAATGCGGTGGGGGTATGGTCAGAAACAGTAATGTTCTGGATCAGTAAAAAGGACTTGTCAATGGACATACGTTCATGTTTGCCAGGGCATGACGTGACAATAGAAAACCTGTGGCACAACGTGAGTTCAAGGTAAAGGCGGTGACAGACTAGTGCGTACGCGACGCGGAGCGACGCGTTTTCTTTTGTGTTTTTGCGCTCCACAGCACATGGTGCTCAGTGGTGCCTGAAAACACAAAAGAAAACGCTTAGCTCCGCGCGGCGTCGCGCTAGTCTGTCACCGGCTTAATGTTCGTTGGTGCATACGGCCCTAAATGTCCTCCTTAACCAGACTGGGCCGTCACGCGGTACCGTGATGGAAACGTGCACGTGACTTTGTCGCGCCCAACCGCGCAATGACTGTACAAAATACAATATTTGTTTCGGCAGAAAACACCTACAATCCTGCGGGGAGGGGACGGAAACTTCTCACCGTAAATTTATACAATTTTTGTCAATAAACAAGCAAGAATGTCATACTCACGTTTAAAGATTTTACAGGCAATTTTCGACCGAAATTTACCTCGACAGCCGTAATGGCAGGCCTGCCATGCCTACCTGCATTATATGCCATTTTCAGCGCCATAAACGCCTGCAAAGCCTGAAATTCAGTTCAGGTATGTAGATAAGATGATAGAGATTGCATTTGGACAGGTCATTTCAAAATGACGCTTTTTTTAAACGATTGACGCTTTTTTGAAATTAGACGTGCTAAAGTCTCTTATCTTCGGGTGGCCTCGGTTAGCCGCGATTGTTGTTGTAATCTTCACAAGTAAACCATTGTAAAACGTTGACTTCAACTGCCCCGTGATATCACGCTGCAGCGCGACAACCATTCCCACCATGCTCGGCGAGCAGTTGTGCGGTTGCGCCACATTCAATCCACTTCCTCTTTTCACCACGGAAGTCACGGTAAAGCGCGAATCACGGTACCGCGTGACGGCCCAGTCTGTTAACTGAAGCTAGGTAATTGCTATGCAACCGATCAAATGCATGAAGAAAGATCCCACAGGACCTACATTGTGCATGCTCTCTTGTGTTACAGCTCAAGGTCACTGGTGGTGATTCGTGCACTGTATCTTCGGGGATCACAATCTTTTGCCCTCACGTCGGGTGACTACAGAAGTCCTCACTCAACTCCTTCCATACCTCCACCGATGTCAGGACAAAAGACTGGCATTGTGCACGACCTCGACGAGTAAAGCCTTGTTCACACTGCGGACACACAACGCTGACCTTTTATGGACATGACGACATACTAATTTGCATATGATTGGATCTTTAGTCAAATATTTACTGATTACGGGAATGAGTTAATAGAAGTAATTAAGCTGTCCGTTTTGTTTCTAGTCAGTTGTAGTGAAGGTGGAGTCCAAAATCTATGTAACAGACAAGAGCAATTAGTGAGTTCTGAAACGTGTGACGAATGGTTGACAAGTTTGTTCACACAATGCCAATTTCGGCCTTGCTGAGGGTAGTTTCCCCGATCTTCCAACAGTAAAGGCGGTGACAGACTGGTCCGTATACGATCCGTATACGACCCGGTCCGTTGCTCCGCTTGAATCACTTTCTACTCATTTCCATTTGATGTGACAGACTGGTGCGTATCCGATCCGACACGGCACGTCAATCCGCCCCGAATCAACCGGCTGGGCGATTTCTACGGACTGCGGACACACAACGCTGACCTTTTATGGACATATCCCTGTAAAATTCTTTGAATTCGACAGATTAGATGTCAACTAACAAGAAGGCAACTACAGATACCAACTATTTTAGCAGCCTTTTATGAATATGGCCCACTCAGAATTTCATATTCGTTAGACTTTCCCTATGCTCGAAGCACTGAGAAAAGTCAACTTCAGCTTTCCTTTGGCTCAAGTCCCACCCCAACTGTGCAAACCAATGCGTACAATAAACGTCTGAGTATTCTGAGGTACATGTAATAGGATAATTATTCTAAATCTTATTGCATAATGGTAGTTTGTTCCGCCAGACCGTGGAGCTTTTCCATGAGGTGTATCTATTTTTAACTCTAGGAATTCCATGGCTGACGTGACATCATCATGGGTTCCCCAGAGCTATTTATAGAATTTCCGCGATTCTGCCCTGGACCTCTTGACCAGTGGCGCCGGCTGGTTGAAGGTAGATGGTACTCATAGTAGCCTAATAGCCGGTTCCCTCTAGAGTCCCTTTAATATGATACTTCGAACTTTTGGGATGTCGGACTTGTTAAGTGTCGGACTTATGGCGGGGCACCAATCAACTAGCATGGACAGATGCCTGAGCGATGCATTTTATACATGGGGCGCTGAGGCCCCGAGTTAAGAAGCGGTCTTAAATCTGAAACTAGAGTATTCTGCCTTACCTGCGACTCTCATTCCAATCCCAAGAAGGAAAAGGAGCGCCAAACACTCCCTCATATTTCTACTCTGCGCAACCAACAGAATGACAACGACGGTTGGGAAAGAGAGCAGGAAGGCTGCCGGTAAGTTCACACACTGCCACAGTCTCCGTGACTGGTCTTGTTTACAATGCTCTTCAGCATAAGTTTATTTTAACCTTGTTTTCCTTTAACAATCGGTAAAGTGCGTTTCAGCAAATTTGACTGCATTGACAATTATCCTAATGGCAGACCTATTAAAGAGGTCACGCCACTAATTAGAGTTTGGTGTAATATCATGAGAGGTGTGAGACCTCGCTTAAAGGTGCTCTAGTTCGAATTGTAAACATTACGGTTTGTTTATTTACATGGTTGATTATAATAGTTATTTTTCCTCGGACAGATGGCAGCACCGTGTATACCAAAACATTAATGTTATCTATTTTTATATCTATCTTGATAAATATTCTTGTAACTGAAATATATGTATGATTTTACGTTCAAAAACAAACAAAAAGTTGTGAAAGGCGAGATTTAATTCGATTTTATCTGATTTGTTAGTTCCAGAAGTTGACAATAGGGGCACACCGTAATGCTTACAATGGGGATATCCAGGGAAAACTACACCACCAGGTGGCTCTTCTGCACTATAGGTCCTAGTGTCACTGTTTGCAACATGGCAGAGTATGGAAGGTCTTAAAAATAGAGTTATCAACAGATGAGGGTCACTTACTGGCAGAAAAAGTGATCTAATCATTTTCAACCTCAGATGCGTCCATCATTGACGTAATCATCATATCAGACTTGATATTTTGTCCACCACACTCTTATCTGATGGCACAAATCGGCTCCTATAACCAGTTAACACATAGAGCAATAGAAACAAGTTCTACCCTTAGGTTTTTATACCCTAGAAATCAAATGAGCTGATTATTTTTGACCTGAGATGTTTGGGTCATGGTGATATCGACGTTCAATATCACGAAATTTGATATTTTGAGATAACTTGCCACATTGTCAACTAATCAACATGAAACAAGTCTTAATTCATGCCTGCTTATCCAAGGGCAGGATGTGGTAAAATTCTCGGCCTCATGTGTCCGGGTGATTGAGATATCATGAGATTTTGATTTTTTCAAACTTGATAATTTGCAATATCTCTGCCCGGGGTTGAGGTAGAGACATGATATCACCCATACTTAGGTTATTGAGCATGCCCATTTTGATTATGTAATGACCTTGATGATCAGGTCAAGGTCAAACTTGATAATTTGGAATGTCTCTGTCTGTGGTAGCAGTAGAGGTTTGATATCACCCATATTTAGGTTATTTAGGATGCCAATTTCGATTATGTAATAACCCTGATGATCATAGGTCAAGGCCAAGGTCAGAGGTCAAGGTCAAACTTCCCAAAGAACTGATTAACAATGAAACTCAATGAACAGAAAGTGGATAGTAAAACTTATAGTACAGCAGAGACCCCTATTATCGAGAGGTTGAAGTATATTCTGGATAGCCCCATTCGAACTAGAGCACCTTTAATCTATGTGCACACAGAGGTTAGTCACTTGCGCGATCTATTAGTCGCAAGCCTCTTCGAAAGGATGCAAGCCCCGGCCTAGAAATCTCCGTGTGCACCTGAGGCCGCAACCAGTTAGTGCTTGCGCCCAAACTAGTTCTTACCGAGCATGCGCGGCCTGCTTCTGGACGGGCCGCCTATGCCGCTAGCACCAGCTGCCTCATCACTTTCCAGCTGGCTGGAACATAGTGCGAGTACATTTGACACCGCAAATCTCCAAATCAAAGTCAAAGTCAATAAAATCAAATACTGTAAACATTATACATATATCAAATGTGGAAATAACTAGATTTGAGGCCAAAAAATTCTGTAAGTGATCAGAATTAGTAGCTTGTTGGCGGAACGATACAGGCATGGGAAGTGATAGGCTCTCACTTTCGCATACTCTGGACCAATCAGAGGGCGTCCTTGGTTCGCGTGATTCGGTTTACCAATCAGATGAAATTAGGTCGACGAAACGTTTCGTGTACGTGCCCATGAAACAATTCAATTCTATTTGACATGCATTGGAACTACGATCCTCCGCCTAAATATTCGGGACCTGGTGGCAGTGTCACTAGGTCGGAAGAATGGAGACAGGTGGCGCTGTGAGGCTTGCGTACCGAGGCGCAGTCGGTATCGCAGGGATAATTTTAAAATACAGAGTGACCCAAAATGATTTCAACCCATACTATAGCTAATAAAATCGTGAATAGTTATCGTATTGATTTCATTCTGCAGATTCTACTACAAGAGGAGGTGGCAACATGATTCAATAATAGCTAATTCTAAAAAAAACAGCCTTGGACAACTGAACAGAAAACGTTTTGTGTCGAGACCTATTTTGACCAAGTCGCTGAAATCAGTGCAGGCAAAAATTTGAAGAACGTAAATTCACATTCATCATTATCAGATTCTCCGATGAGTGAATAAGTTCAGGATAAAAGGACTGTGCTCTAACGCTGAGCTCTAAATCTGAAGGGGTCAAAACCGGACGACATCTGAGCGCAAGGGTCGCAGGGAATGTTGATGCTATCAGGGATGCTGCATTCAGGAGTGTCTCCGTCGTCGAGGTGGGCATTTGGAGCAAATATTCGGAAAGACGATAAAATATTGTCTACTAAATCGAAAGGACCGAAACTTTCAGGACTGAATTGTTATCATCTCAGATTAATGTGTGCGAAAAGAACCCAATCTATCATCAGTGTTGTGGAAATGACAGACACTTTTATGGGTTAATTGCAATCATTATGATCATTTGGGGTCACGCTGTATTTGCCGCAGCCGTAGTACGCCGCAGCATTAGCGAGTTTTCGCAAAGCCCCCGAAATGCCAACGCGAACGTCTATCCTTTTGTTCGGTGCTCTCTTCGTGCCATCGAACAATGGGATTGGCGTTCGCGTTGGCGTTTCGGGGGCTTTGCGAAAACTCCCTATTAGGACGCAAGGGCACGCAAGCAGTGTGCTCTGCGCGTTATTGGAATTCGCCTGCGATGCGATCTCTTGCGACTGTACCAATCAAGTTGCGTCGTTTTGTCACGTGATGCCGATAAAATCCCGCCGAATTCACCGCGCATGCAGGACACTGCAGGTGTTTATTCTTCGTTTCGTGCGCTCTTGCGTTCACATAGCGGCGCAAGCATTTAGCGGACTGGCGGTCTAACAGTTCTCACCATATGACGTCAGAAGCTTACCATTCAATGACCGCTGCAAGCTGGTCAAGCGGGCCATTGACACTGAATAAAAGTTTACGTAAAATATTATTATCAGAGAGGATATGATTGGTAGTATTTTATCATGCTTGGAAAATAAATGGCCACCATCTTTGTTGGAAAGGTCTTTTACGTAACCGTTTAGTATTACCATTAACAGAGCGATTTCCTAAACTCGAATATAGTTGCGCTTCCACTACAAAATAAGCCGGTATTTGTCCGCTCTTGTTCTGCTTCCATTACAGAATTGCCGGGTTTAATAAGTCCGGTTCTATTAAGTGCGGATCTATTTAGTGTGGATAGCTCATGCACAGTCGCAAGCGACCGTGGCCACCTGTAGCCGAGCATAATACTACAAATAGATCCGGTGTTATTGCCATTCCACTACAAAATTTATCCGCATCTAGATTCGGAGTACGATCGGCTATGCTATCCGAACTAAATAGATCCGCACTTAATAGAACCGGACTTATTAAACCCGGCAATTCTGTAATGGAAGCAGAATAAGAGCGGACAAATACCGCCTTTTTTTGTAGTGGAAGCGCAACTTATGCTGTCCGAACTAAATAGATCCGCACTTAATAGAACCGGACTTATTAAACCCGGCAATTCTGTAATGGAAGCAGAATAAGAGCGGACAGATACCAGCTTTTTTTGTAGTGGAAGCGCAACTTATGTTATGTCCTGGTTTGACCTTACGTCAGACTGTTTATTATACAGGTCACTGAACAACCTTCATCTGCAAATTTCGATATGTCCTGGAGTGACCTGTTCCCAATGTCGGTACATTGGCCCTAAAACTGCCCGAACCATTATTATAGACATGGCCCAGAAATAACGCGACACCCGGTCCAGTTTTCAACCATCTCCTAAAGATCTTGTAGCAGAAATCAGATTTAGCGTGTCAATACATGTAGTTTTATTCCTTTTGGCCATTGGAAAGATGATTATTTCTTGATATTGGCAACCCCAGAATTTTTGAATCCAAATGATCTACGATTTAGGAAAGAGTGATTTAAATAAGACAATCATCAAAAAAATGGTCAAAACTCGTGTGTGCGGCGGGGTGACGTTACGTCATTGGTGTCACAACGCAACAGATCCACAGCTTTTCCAAGGCAAAACCTGCGTTTGGGAAACATAAGAACCAAAATTCCAACTTCCGTCGATCTGTACGCACGTATTGAGGAGACACACGCCGTATTGTTTATGCAGCGGTCAATGGAAACTCTGTACCCCCCCCCCCCCGGTCAGGAATNCCAGGCATGTGGGGTCAGAGTTCGTCACTTTTTCACCCTTGCTTTGTAAACAGTTCGACAGAAATTCACCTTGGGCACTTTGGGCCTACATGTTGAAAAAAAATAATCAAGGTGGTCATAATACCCTGCCAATGTCATGCTGCCTTTTGAAATACTTTTATCCTTGTTCTCGCGCGCATAGTCTCGGCGTTTCCAGACAAATGTACCCGCCAGTTAGAAAGCTATTATGAAATTCACAAAGATTTATAGGCATCAAGCATCGATTTTTTTCAGCAAAATCTTACAAACTTTGCGCGTTTTCCCGCAGAACCTGGCACGAGACAGCAGCGCATCCAATAACGTTCGGTAGACGTTACGGGTAATATTGTGCTACAGCTGGGTAGTTGTAATAACCTGGACGCTGGAGTCTGGACTCTGGACCCTGGATGCTGGATTTTGCATCATCGGATTGAACCGCCTGGTTTTATATAATGAAATTTATTCTCATTCTTCGTGTGTTGTTCCACTTACCAGTCACTGGCACACGTCTGGTGACCTGGGGTGAATGAGAATGGAAAGAAGGCCTATTTCCTGGAGAATTACAGATGTTGGATGACCTTGTCTCTGATTGTGTGTTGGACATGTGAGACGAACTTTGAAGGCATAGGCCTATGAGAGAGAATTGAGGTGTAACCTCAGGCCCAAAACTGGTAGTTTCTACTCATTCTCACCACCGTAATCAGGACACCTGTCAATTCAGGACACCATCTGTCAGGTCTGAATCAGCTATCTTTAATTGAGAGGTTCCACTCAACATGTAGTGATTCTCATTACATGGTATCTTTCATTGATATTTCATGGGGATAAATACCCTTTACATGTTTCATTCTCTGCATTCTTGTGTTTTTGACAAGAGGGTCAATTCAAAACCTGGCACTGGCACTGGCACTGGTGCAATCGTGATTTCTGGCCTGCAGCCGATTGTCTTATGATAAAAGTATGACATGTATGATTAGTTTTTAGCGAGGAAGTCAACTTAGACACGGGGATTTTTTAG
>NMRB01000554.1:232616-248261 GCA_002633025.1 Notospermus geniculatus
TAGAGGTGGTAGGCCTACTTGTATGAATATTTGTAAATTGTGCCCGAAATTTCTATACATGAATTCGGGCAGATGGAGCGGTTAGGGAGTTTTTGCAATGCCCCCAAAAAGCCAACGCGAACACCAAACCCATTGTTCGATGCCACGAAGTATTGCACAATATGGGGCCCAAATAGGGGCCCAAATGTGGTTCTTGCGTGATGGGTGGAAGAAAGATTGGCAATAATATTGCCCATTTTGGTCCTCATGTTGTGCAATACCGGTAATATTGAACGTGTATGGGCGGCTTAGAGGTCTAAACATTTACTCCAGACGAAGTCTCACTGTTAACACACCTGGGGCTGTATGCATAAAGGTGGAATAAGCTTATTCCAGGTATAACGTAACGTTACAACATTAAGTTACACCTGGAATAAGCCAATTCCACCTTTATGCATACGGCCCCTGAAGAGGTAACGGGAAATACAAGCTGTGGTTACACTACATAAATCCCCGTGCTTTCACCGGGGATTTTGCGGTTACACCTATAAATCGCCGAGTCTAAATAGACCCCTGTCGGAAATCCCCGTGCTTATTAGCCCCAGCGAGCTCGAAGGGGCAACGCCGGGGCTATTTAGACACGGGGATTTTATGTAGTGTAACCGCTAAATCCCCGTGTTTATTTGTAGTTCCAAGCACCCGGCGACAGACGGCGATGCAAATCGATGAGTCATGCGCATGCGTATAGGATATTTCACGCCTCCAGTAGCCACTCGATGACAGAGAGTTGCCTACATGCAGTGCCCCTATCGCCGGGATACGGAACTTATTACCAATCGCACTTTTAGTAATGTAACCGCTCGCCGTGTCAACGCCGTGTTTTTTCTGGTTCGGAAAAACCCCGTGTCTCAAAAAGCACGGGGATTTTGGATAGGTGTAACCACGGCTACAGTCTGCAGGCAATTGTTAATACGGATGTGAAGGTAAATATTGGTAGCGGTGTAATAACGCCAAAAGGGTGAATGTCGTCCTGGGTACCCCTAAAGGGTACCCAGGTCCAACCTGGGTATCCCTAAATGGCACCCAGGTACGTACTGGGTACCCTTTAGGAACCTAAAGGATACCCAGATTGAAATTCTCGCCTGGTGAGATACCTGGAATCCAGATTGATGGTACTTTTGCCGTTCAGCTCGTCATGCTCGCAAGCCTAACACGGTGGCGATGACATTATGGCGACCAGAGTGCCAGACTCGCGTCAAAAAGAGTATCTCGCCGGAAAACCGTCCTACAGACAGCAAAATTATATATACTGACATCAAAATTATATATCAGGTCAAACTTCTTTTCAAAAACTTAGCGGATAATCAGTCAAATTTTGAAAGCCTCACTGTATTGAATTCAGAAAGTGCTTACGTCCTCCGACGTTAGTGTAGTGTAAAATGTACTATACTCTATCTGAATGCATTAGAGCTCTGCTTGCAGTTTTTTCGTTGTGTGCTGAAAACTAGGTCTTGATTCTTTGAAATACGTATCAGGCAAGCATTGTGGGGACCATCACGAGGCTATGAGACTTCTACCTGCACAGTCATAACACTTTGAAAATGTCGTAAAATTCAATACTGTGAGGCTTTAAATTCCACGGATTGAAGAATGGTGATTTGGCATCTGCACCACAGCACACGAACCATATTCGACCTGGATTCCAGGTATCTCACCAGGCAGGAATTTCAAACTGGGTATCCTTTAGGTTCCTAAAGGGTACCCAGTACGTACCTGGGTGCCATTTAGGGATACCCAGGTTGGACCTGGGTACCCTTTAGGGGTACCCAGGACGACATTCACCCTTTTGGCTGTAATAACTGAGAATGCCTCCATTCTGCCAGTGACCACGTTTTTGTTTGGTGGACACTCAAAAACAGAGATACATGTTTTCCAGTGTGCCCCCTCCATTTTTATACGTCACGGCTGAATCCGTCAATCTTTTGTTGGGAGGCATTGGCTAACGGGGGCAGTGAAAAATATTACATCGGCACAGATGCAGATGAAACTGACAGAGGATGAGAATGACGCTGAAAAGTTAAAGGTGCTCTAGTTCGAATTGTAAACATTACGGTTTGTTTATTTACATGGTTGATTATACATGTAATAGTTATTTTTCCTCGGACAGGTGGCAGCACCGTGTATACAAAAACATTAATGTATCTATTTTTATATCTATCTTGATAAATATTCTTGTAACTGAAATTAATTTATGATTTTACGCTCAAAAACAAACAAAAAGTTGTGAAAGGCGATATTTAATTCGATTTTATCTGATTTGTTAGTACCAGAAGTTGACAATAGGTGGCACACCGTAATGTTTACAATTCGAACTAGAGCACCTTTAAAGTCAAAATAGAAGTCAATCACATACATTACATATGGAATAGAAGAAAATCAGTAGGGGTTTACCTGTCGCCTAGGTCCATACGTACGTGTAGAAATGATTGCCAGTAGGCCTAGATTTATGCATTCGTTCCGTGACTTTTTCAAAGTCGGTAAAACTTGTTGCACACCAAATTCTAAGGCATGCATGGCGAGGATTTGACAGTGATATATAGACTTTGAATACAATTTCAATTGCCCCAAGTGTAACACTAACCTAACGAAGCTATATAGGCCTACCAAGACATTTTTCATTTTTAAAAAGTCATAGAAAGAATCAAATCTTTCAAGAATATAGGCCTACATGTATATTGCTAAATGTCACAAAGTCCTACCTTCAGTCACAGTTAGCGTACTCCAGTCAGTCCTGGGATATATCAAATAGTGAGACGCGAATAATTGTTTTGATTCTACTATAGGAGTGAAATTAGGTCAACTGAGGCCAATGCTCTGTGTCAGATCCTCAATAGAATGGAACGTCATTCGTCAGTACACAAAGGTTAAGCTTTAACATTGAGAGCGATATTCCCCTAACCTCGTACCATGATATATCGCATATAACATGCCATATGACATATACATAGCACTACCTCGTCTCCATTTTCTTTCATGTGGCGAATGCTTTCAGTGTTTTCGGACGAAGTCCGACCACGGTTATGGCTCACGGAGCACCGGAAGTAGGCCATGGCTACAAAGAGCGTGCCTAGCAACTAATGGTGGGTTATTGATCAGTATGTTGCGAACATGAAAATATTGGTTGGAGACCAGATTAGAAAACAGACGACTCGATCGAATCAGTTGAGTAAATACCAGAGGATTGCGACTAGAGATGATTTGAAAGGCACTGGATTAGTGTTCTTTCGCTATCGATGGTTTATCACTATGGCGGTTATCAAGACGATTAACCTTGTCTAAAGGATTACCACCGCAGACTTAAAGCCTCACAGTATTGAATTTTACGACATTCTCAGTGTTAGGACTGTGTAGGGAGAGGTCTCATTGCCTCGTCATGGTCCCCAAAATGCTTGCCTGATACGTACTTCAACGAATCAAGACCTACTTTTCAGCACACAATGAAAAAACTGCAGGCAGAGCTCTAATGCATTCAGATAGAGTGTAGTACATTTTACACTACACTAACGTCGGAGGACGTATGCAATTTCTGAATTCAATACAGTGTGGCTTTAAGCCGAGTGCAGATCGACCTTGCGACTGGAAGCAACTGAACGCAACAGTCGCTGTCGATGTGAGCGGACTGCGCACATTGACAACGACTGGTCATTGCGGCAACAAGTGGCACAATCCAGTCTTCAATCTGGAGCGCGCACATCGACAGCGACTGAAGAGAACGTTCGAGTAGAACATTAGCAACTGGCTGGAACTAGCGGCAACGGTCGGCAATAGCGTTGCCGGGGTGCGCACATCGACCTGTTTGAGCAACTAAGTTGCTGCTGTTTCCAGCAAGTCGCCCACCGTTGCCGGAAACGCCATTGCCGGTAGTTGCTTCCAGTCGCCAGGTCGATCTGCGCTCGGCTTTAGTCTCGCCCAACCAGCCCCTCGGTCATACTCCGCGTCAGACCGAGGGTCTGGCACTGAACGCAATTTTCATTGTAATTGTTTATTCCGAAAATTCAAAATAAGGGGAGCTTCGCTGATTGGCTAGTCACTACCAATGCGTCATGGGTCTCAAAAGTTGGTGACGTAGGCTGCAGTTTTAATTTAATTTTTAATTTAATTTATTCGTGCATTTAAGAACAAAGATAAGATAATCATAAAATAGTACAAACAATGTCTAAAACAAAAATGTTGCATGCTTTTTGCATTGATTGTGCATGCATGCAGTGCAATGGAGTTGTGTTCTACGTCATCGTCGGTAGATTGTCCGCCATGATGGTTTTACAAGTCAAAGTAACCATATGGACCAGACTCTAAAATTGGAAATTGCAAGAGTCTGGTGGCACGAGACTACCGCAGACTCAATATCTGTCAAGAAATCCACATATTCGTTTACAATAACGAAATCAGACAGACCCTTCCCAAAGTTTTAGCCAATGGTAGTTCATCCCATCTTGTCAAAATAAGGCCGTCGACTGCGTCCTTAGACTAGTCCCAATCATGTCATCTTTTGCGTTAACTCAAAAATTATAAATGAATCTGACCCCCACTTGACCCCGCCTCCGAGCCAATCAGAATTTGTGAAACAAATCGCCGTTCAGCACTTTCTCTTCTCTTCCCGCACACATTTGTGACACGGATTTTGATTGGCACGTCGATTAGCCTTCGCACACCGATGATTGGCTGAGGCTCTGAGCTCCTCAGAAGCGGGAAATGTGATGGATTCAAACCGGGCTAGATGGGCGTCAGGAGATAGACTATCAGATGGTGAGAATCAGATGGTTCATCCTGACAGGGGATGCTGCGGACGGTGCGTGCGCCACGACGTCATTAGAAGGACACAGTGATGAGTTTTCGCAAAGCCCCCGAAACGTCAACGCGAACGTCTATCCTTTTGTTGAGTGCTCTCTTCTTGGCATAGAACAGTGGGTTTGGCGTTCGCGTTGGCGTTTCGGGGGCTTTGCGAAAACTCCGTAGTATTCCTTCCTAATCCTGCGCTAAACATACCCACATTAAGGGAGATATCTAGGCTATTCGCATGTTGTTAAACTACCGCTTATCAATCTCGCCCCATGTTGAGTAATTTCGTTGGTCACGGCGGGAAAAAAAACAGTGCTTTCGAGCGTATCCGCGCACGGAAACGCGCCAATGGAAAGCAGGTCCTTTCACACCAAAACCGCGCCGCGGGCTGCGACGGCGAACTGAATGGATTTTCAAAAGGCAAAAGGTGACGCGCGCTCGCCGCCGCGGTATGACCCTTTTGAAATTCCTTTGAGTTCGCCGTCGCGGCCCGCGGCGCGGTTTTGGTGTGTAAGGTGCCGCGGGCCGCGACGGCGGAAAACGACGCGCGTTCACCTCCGGGAAAATAAGTTCAATGGATTTTCAATAATATTGAAAATCCATTGAACTTATTTTCCCGACGGTGAACGCGCGTCGTTTTCCGCCGTCGCGGCCCACGGCGCGGTTTTGGTGTGAACAGACCTTTAGGCCGGGTTTACATATAGCGTGTTCGATTTCTTACACCGGCCAGCAATAGCGCTTTCTCAGACATGCGTATTGGAGAGCAATAAAAGAACGCTGTTGTGTTAGACATGAGTAACGCATGCTGGAATACTACTTCCCGAAGTAACCGGCTCAGGGGGAGGGTTAGTAGCGCCTGGCGCGACAGGCCAGACTTGGAGACCTTTCGGTAAATAAAACGCTGCTGTCGTGCCAGGCCGGTGTATTTAGGGCCTCGTTAGGATTGAGTTGTTGATTTGTGTCATTGCTACTGTGGCATCATTAACTTTACTACGATAGGTTAGCAGCATTGCGCCATGATATACTGTCAACGGCTAATTTTAAGCAATGAGGCCTCACCATGCTCACGGAGAACACACTTACCCTTTATCGTCAATGCAAGCCCCGCAATATGATGCCATTTAGTTTTAGTTTTTGCGTATCCCGTATGAATGTGAGGAAAAATTACACAACAATCTTAGAATATTATAGCCTCTAGTCTAGAAATTAATCACAGAATGCATCTTTCTGTGGGCGGTGTCCCAATTTGAAGATGAGTGTCGAAGGTTCCACGCCTGGGCTACCGTACTTTATTGCACGCAAGATTCCCGATTTCACAACCAATTAGGTCCGATCACCCGTCACCACCAACAGACCAAGTGACAATGCACCCATACATTATGTAGGCCTATCAACTTGTCGTTACTGACTCGCATTTTCAATATCATATTTATAAGATCATTATCTCGGTCAGGCAATTGTTTGATTGACTGAAAAGTTAGACGCTTTATATCAATATTGCATAGGCGAAACCGTGTAATACGTCAATCATAGCCTTTTAAAAAAATTGAATGCAGTTTGGTCTGTAAGTTGTATTGATCAGCGGCGTTCATCCCTACTGTGACCGGTGTCGTCTGCGTATGTCCCATTAATGTCATGCCGGCACGGGACGTCGAGCATCTCGCACTATTGATTGGCGAAATGTTCTGTCTAACAAGAGGCCCATGGGCCTTGCGCTCAGCTGACTATGACCTGCCAACTCAAGAGGCTGAAAGAGGGGAAACGAAGTAGGCCTATGAATAGTATGCCTTTTTAATGGTTAGCAAGCAAAGCGTTCCTCGTGGAAATCAGTTCAGTGGAAAGGGGTTAATATCACTGCGTGAATCGAAAAAGATATGTTATCAGACCACTTGGGTAGGAAGGGGTTACCGTAATATCTCTTGGTGAATCGAGATAGATGTCGTATTACACCTATTGGGTGGGAAGGGGTTAATATCACTTCATCAATCGAAAAAGATATCTTATCAGGCCACTTGGGTAGAAAGGGGTTAACATCGCTTATTGAATCGAGATAGATATCGTATTACACTCATTGGGTGGGAAGGGGTTAATATCACTTCATGAATCCAAAAAGATATCTCATCAGACCACTTGGGTAGGAAGGGGTTAATATCTCTGGATGGCGTATTACACCCATTGGGTGGGAAGGGGTTAATATATGACTTCATGAATTGAGATGATACATGTTGTATCATATCAGAGCCATTTTGTGGGAAGGGGTTTAAATATATTACTTATGAATTGAGATAGCTATCATTATCATTATGAGACCTACTGGGTCACAGGTGAGGAAGGGTTAATACCAGATAATAGGCCTGCAACTCGTGGTGAATCGAGATAGATCTTAATGACACCCACACGGTGGTAAGGGGTTAATGGATGGGAACCGGTCCATAATTCATAAAACCTTGCCAGGCGTAGTTCCTTGCTATGACATTGAATATCAACATACATGAATATCAACATATGAAGTATAAACAGGGTAAAGCTACTCGGTTGCCTGGATGCCCGCCCACTGTTTAGTGAGACCACAACACTAGTTCATGCCATGAATCATGGTGGTGAGGTTGATCATCATCTTGTGTCAATGCATGCTCCACTAGGCCTACTAGACTGTTCAAATCTACCTATTTCAATGATCTAAGTTACCAATTAGGCATTGAGACTGTTACCCCACTTAAAAAAATGAGTTTAAGTATGTGACCTTACCTGATGAAAGATAGTCATGATATAACAGCACGTTGAACTTCTCAAGTGATGAAAAGCACAGTCATGACAGTGGCCATGTTGAACATAGTATCAGTCCAGTCTCAGTGTTACCACTGGCTACATATAGGTGGAGAGGACACCAGGTACAGAGTCACTCTGGGAACTTTGAAGTGCGGGAAATTCAAATACCCCTGTTTTTGATTTTGTTGAATAGCACCCCCTGGTGGACAGATCTGACATTATTTTCCATTTGAACGGATGTAGAAAATATCAACCTATCTATTCCATCACTTTTGGTCGACATATTTATCACAGGTGCTGAGATATTGAGATATTTCGTTTTGCGCAAATTGCCCCCTGGGGGGCACAATGTGGGTCAAATCGCCAAAATTTTTTGTTCTGTTTCGAGTCCTTCCCAGGGCCTACCTCTCCACCAACTTTCATGACCCTGGGCTTTGCGGTTGCGAAACGTGCCAGTTTAACGGACGACACACAGACACACAGACGGACGCCACTCAGTATACATATGACTAGCTCCGCTGACCTTTGGTCAGCTGAGCTAATAAAATGCATCTTCTAATTCTTAAAAGAGCCCTGTATTGCCAATTTTACTCTCCAACCCCAGGGACTAACTACGTTGTCGGCGAATGGATCCGATTTTACTAAGTTTTGTGTTTTTAGTTCGATTTGCTGCCGCTAGGTGGCTCCCTCTACGTCGGCAGTCAAATTACCTATAAGAGATCACGTGCCGTGCTCCTTTAATAGGCCTACATGTATATGATGATTTTGAATCGATCACAAAATTAGGTACGCCTAAATCACCAAAAGGCAGCAGCAGTTGGTGCTTATGTCCAGTCTGGGATACCAGACCTTTGTAAATCCGGCTACTTAGGCCTACAAATGTAAAAATGTGGTATCAGTCTTTTCAAACTGGTTATAAGGAACAATGAGGAATGGAGAACATCATTAAGATTTAGGCTAAACAGTTAACATTATCAAAGACGGTCTACCGATACCTTTGATTTCGCACCAAAATGTGAGCGAGTGAAGCCCCAGACACATATCCACTCCGGGGCCCGTACGGCGAGTAAAAACAGACATTTTGGCCAATTTCTACGGCGCCCAGTTTGATCCAGTCAAATTGCCGCTTATCCATTGAGGCGATTTCGGCATAATTCATCTTAGATCCGTGTTTCAGTCTCTAAAATCCACGGCAAGCCGCTGGGTGGGGAAAATCGTACGGGGCCCGGTGGATTTGTGACCTAGGCTTAAGTAGGCCTACAGTTCACTGAACATTCCTCCCCGCATGTCTGGTCAGTTTTACCGGACTATATTGTTCCTAATGGCCGCTCCACACGATCAAATTATTCATCAAATTTTCTGAATATCCTCAATAAAGGCCTACATGCGGGTTTAAACACTGAAGCCCCAATAGGCCTGGAATCTGAATTTCCCAAAAAATGGATGAAAAATTTGATCGTGTGGAGCGGCCGTTACCGACCTTTCTTACCTCACCGCCTTTAGAAAACCTATACAGGGATTGAAATAATATTGTTGGGTAGGCCTACGGTCATTCACCCCGAGCTTCGAAATATTTTTGAACTGTTAATGACCGCTGTAGGCCTACCTGGTCAACTTTTCATCCAATTTTCTGAATATCCTCAATAAAGGCCTACATGCGCGTTTATACATTGAAACCCCAATAGGCCCAGGTGTGATAAAATCTAATATCGTACCTCGAGAGAGAATCCGTGAATATGATTGGCCGAGACGCGTCACGTGAGCGGTGGACATTTTTCAATGTCTCCCGCTAAGATGCAATGTCTCCCGCTCACGGAAAACAAAATGGCGGACGTTTTTTCGTTTGACCGTTTCGAATATTTGAAGTCGCATATTAGGCTATCGAGCTCCGATTAAATCATATTCTGGTGTCGATTGGCGTAGTATCAGCATGTTTAGCACGAATAAATCAAAAAGGCTGAATGGAATAGAGGGAATAGCATGTTCAGCAGTCGTAAATTCTAGACCCACCGGGTCGCACGCAGACTGTGCAGCCCATGCCCATGCCAGTGCCTCAGGCTACCAGTTCAATCGCAGCAGCACTAGGCCTACCCACGTGGAGTTTAACAGTACTCTTACGTAATGTAGGCCTAGAAGTGATACTACGTCGCGTTTGGAAGAATATTACCACGTTTATTCCTTCGCTATTCAACTCCTCTAGGCCTAGCTAACGCAGGAATTTTTTTTTTTCCAAATCGTGGTTGACAATGATTCGTCGTCTGCACGCATTCCGTCGCTGCCGGACACAGCCGCAGAGACGGGTTGTGACGCATTACCGCTACGATATAGAAAATGGCACCCTTCCATGTCGGGGGACAGACCGAAATGTCACCCCTCGAAAAAACATTGTTGACCTCGGCGGCCTCGGTCAACAATGTTTTCTCGGGGTGACATTTCGGTCTGTCCCCCTCCATGGCGGGCGCCATTTTCTTAATGTCCCCTGCCTTCCACAGAAACCCAGCTTCATCGATAGCGATGACGTGACATATACAGATCGTCAATATCGTACATCATTTATTTAATTTTACGCATTTAAGACCTTTTATTTATAGAATTTCCATAAGATTAAAGCCAACACCTAGTCCTTGTCACTTCTATTTCTGAATTCCAAAGTTAGTCGTATTGATGCTTCTTGTTTTTTTTTCCATAGATAATGGTCTAAAATGTATTTTAACATGATGTCGCTCAATCCCTCCAAGATACTCTAGATAATGCGTGCTTTATCATGTTCGTCATTAAGCTTCGTTTGTCAACATATGTGACCCGTTTTGGCAAAACCAGGCATAGACTGATGTCGATCTTCGCTTGGCAGGTTGACACCAAATTGTTTGTCACTTTCAATATCGTCTGTCTATCATGAAATCTGAAACAATCTATTTCTTCCATTCTCTCCTGGTGCCATCTTAGTTCATGCTCACCTTCTGAGTGACATAGGCCTACTAGTATGCCTGCTTTTACCAGAACGGGTCACAAATGATTCTGAGAATCTGCAAACTGAGATAGAATAAAACTTTTAGTCTCTTCTCGTTGGTTTTGCTGTTCATCGTGTTTGAGAACAGCTTACAAGCAATTCGTGATAGATATTGATAAATGTTTAGAGTTGTTGCGTAAATCAGATCAACCAGTACATCTTTGTATCCCGAACCAGAATGCCATCATGTGCACCTTCCCAGATGGGAAGAGATATGGGGATGAATAGCTTTCCCATGAGAGATGCGCATGATATTGACTGTAGATTTCCAATGGGGTGGGTGGGAGGGCGCGCAAAATAGCCTTCCCGCCCCTACGGTCACTTCAACTCTCCCTGGTGTAAAGCCTACACGATTTTCCCATCGCGATGCCACTTGTTCAGTTNACTTACTTGATTTTCAGGTTACGCCACCTGGCGGCCATACAGGCCGAAACTTAGTATTTTTTAAGGTACCTCTCCAATGCATGTTTATGCAAAATATGAAGTCGCTCGGTGAAATAATGACAAACTGGGCAGGTTCGTCACTTTTGTCGAACTTTGACCTCTGTGACCTTGAAAAGTAGGTCAAATCAAAAACCCGTTATATATGTTATGTATCCTTACTAGATACACCTATGATAAAAATTTGGAGATGATCTAATCATTAGTTCAGGAGGCCTCGGCGGCCTCGGTCAACAATGTTTTCTCGGGGTGACATTTCGGTCTGTCCCCCTCCATGGCGGGCGCCATTTTCTTAATGCCCCTGTAATGTATGAGAATGCCCCCCGTATGACAATGCCCGCTTTATTGTTCGGCGGACACTCAAATACCGAAAGACATGTTGATCAGTGCCTCCCCCATTGTCACGTCGCGGCTTATTCCGTCAATCTTTTGTTGCGAGGCACTGGCAAACGGGGGGCAGTGAAAAACATTACACCCCGTCCTTCTGATGTCCCCCTGCGTTGTTTATCACTGGATTAATGGTCATTGTCTCTCTCGTGTCCCATTCAATGGTGCGCTTAATCCGTAAATTTAGGCCTATTGTTGGGAACACAACATATCGGGGATCATTAGATTCTAGCAGTGGTTACACTACGTAATCCCCGTGCTTTCCCCGGGGATTTTGCGGTTACACCGATAAATCGCCGAATCTAAATAGACCCGTGTCTAAAATCCCCGTGCTTATTAGCCCCAGCGAGCTCGAAGGGGCAACGCCGGGGCTATTTAGACAAGGGGATTTTATGTAGTGTAATCGCGAAATCCCCGTGTATTTGTAGTTCCAAGCACCCGGCGACAGACGGCGATGCAAATCGATGAGTCATGCGCATGCGTATAGGATATTTCACGCCTCCAGTGGCCATTCGATGACAGAGAGTTGCCTACATGCAGTGCCCCTATCGCCGGGATACGGAACTTATTACCAATCGCACTTTTAGTTGTGTAACCGCTCGCCGTGTCAACGCCGTGTTTTTTTCTGGTTCGGAAAAACCCTGTGCCTCAAAAAGCACGGGGATCTTGGATAGGTGTAACCAAGGCTTCTATTACACCGGTATCTGAATTTCCAAAAAATTAGATGAAAATTTTGATCGTGTGGAGCGGCCATTACTGACCTGTCTTATATACCTCACCGCGTGCAGAAAACCTATACAGGGATTGAAAGAAATATGCTTGGGTACGGTCGTTCATTCCGAGCTTCAAAAATTTTTAGAACCGCTTATCATCAGAAGGGATCATGAACCCACTCTCTGTATACACCGATTTCACATCTCGCACGATCGCAGCGCCCCTAGTAGGATTTTAAACGACCACTTCCGTTTTCAACCTCACTATCAGGAGTAAGGCAAATATTTCCTATATCGAGGTTGAAAAACACGTGTTGGTTCCCGATACCGCCGCCATGGATCCATACCCTGGCAACGGCATTGGGAACTAATGCGCACACTTCGACCTCGATCCAGAAACTTTTTGCCCGTTCTCCTGATAGTGAGGTTGAAAACGGAAGTGGCTGTTCAAAATACCACTAGAAGCGCTGCGATCATGCGAGATGTGAAATCGGTGTATTGCTAGGTCATATCTTCACTACAACTCCAGAACAGATAGTGCGATCGAGCAGACGGCAGTTGCACTCCAAAAGGTGCGTGTAGCCTATTTAGCAACACGTTTTTTTCCATATTTGAACACCAGAGATGAGCTACACGATCCTATAACCTTGTATATATAAGCTAACAAATTAGCAACATTGATACAACACATCAACCTGGAACCCCACGTGTATTGGCTAGGCCTATATCATAAGACTACACCACTACCCCTGGTTGCTTTCGCAGATGGTTTCTGTAGTCGCCTAGTCTGGTTCCGTGACCTGCCGTATCGTGGCGCAGACTGATTTGCGATACACAGGTCAGGAAGGCGCGACGTCAGTACCATCTAAAAATAGAACAACATAGTCATGCGCTGAGCATTATGGGATATCGAGGTAATGTATTAAAACGAGTTGTACATTGTGTGTGAAAACTGTCAAAATGCCGGTTGTTCTCTATGTTTTAGGTGAGCCAGTATCAGCTCTGCCTCTGCATCGTCCTGTACAGGTATCGTAAGTGAGAATATTCTGAAATTGTAGGGTCAACACCGCACAATCGGCTTGATCACCGATGTAGCGAAATCATGTGACCTGGATGACGTCACTGCAGATTTTGTCACGATTCTGACAATTACATTAAAAAGCACGGTTTGCGATCTCTTATCGGTATTTTGACTGCCGACGTAGAGGGAGCCATCTAGCGGCAGCAATAGGAACTACAAAAAAACATTACAAAATATACGTAAATTAAATCGGGTTCATTCGCCGACAAAGTAGTTGTCTCTGGGTTGGAGAGTGGCGAGGTAGCGCCGGCTGTCGATAATTAAATGGTCCATGGACCATGTGCTCACCGGGTTGGACATGATAGTCCAGAGGGAGGTACATATCAGTTATGAGCAATGTCGGTCAAGTCATTCCCAGGTACATACATGTAGGACTTTGATGATTTTTGGGTTATGCCACCAATATGCCACCATATTGGATGTCCGATCTGGCCGGAACTTCACATGCACATAAAGGTCATCTGCAGGGGGCCACATGGCACATTGGAGCACTTTGGGTCAAGTCGTTCCTGAGTTACAGCACTTTGATGATTTTGGGGTTATGCCACCTGGTGGCCTTGTTTGAAGTCAAATCAGGCCGAAATTTGACGTGCATGTAAAGGTCATCTACAGGGAGGTAAATATCAAATTTGAGCACTCTGCGTCAAGCCGTTCCTGAGTAATGGCACTTACTTGATTTTCAGGTTACGCCACCTGGCGGCCATACTGGATGTCCAATCAGGCCGAAACTTAGTATTTTTTAAGGTACCTCTCCAATGCATGTTTATGCAAAATATGAAGTCGCTCGGTGAAATAATGACAAACTGGGCAGGTTCGTCACTTTTGTCGAACTTTGACCTCTGTGACCTTGAAAAGTAGGTCAAATCAAAAACCCGTTATATATGTTATGTATCCTTACTAGATACACCTATGATAAAAATTTGGAGATGATCTAATCATTAGTTCAGGAGTTATTGCACTTTTTGTGTTTTTGGTTTCCGCCACCTGGTGGCCAAGCTGAGAGTCGAATCGGACCGAAACTTGGTGTCGTGGGTCATCTGACCTAGGGGCATATATGTACCAAGTTTCAGATCAATAGCTCCAGCGGTTACGAAACGTGCCCTGCTAACGGACGACGACGACGGCTAACGACGACGACGGACGACGGACGCTCCACCATCGTAATAGCTCATCCCGGTGAGCAAAAAAGTGGCAATGTCGGTCTCCTTAAGATGAACCGCACCAACTTGAACCTATATAAGGAAAATATTTCAATCGGTTAATGGCCGGCGAATAAGTGTAACTTCATCGACTCAAAGAGCCGCAAAGGGTTGATCAAAACCATGAACATTAGGGGCTGAATTCACCAAGGGTGATCATCGCACGATTAAGACTTACGCGCGTGTACCTTCTTCAAAAGCATGGTGGAAGTGTGTGGATTTAGTGAAGTTACACGCGTCAAAGTCTTAATCGCGCGATGATCACACTTGGTGAATACGGCCCATGGATTTCACCTGCACAACAAACAAAAACAAAATGTCAGAAAATACAAAATCGCGACGTGCAGCCTAGTAAAAGAATTGTCTAATATGTACATGTACCTGTGCATAATATTCAGATTGGCATATCCCACTGTGTAATTTTATCTTCCAGAAGCAGTAGCGGGCGTTCGTAGCCATGACATTTTTTTTTATTTGGAGTAATTTTCTGAAGGCGATAGTTCGCACCAGTAATTCTATCCATGTAGTTTTTCGTTTCCCCGGTACGATAGATATGCTATCAAATTCAGGCATTTTTTTTGCATCCAGGCATTATGAACTCTTTGATATTAGGATTAAGAAACGATAGAGGCCAAAAGCTGGCTGAGAAACTGTGGATGCTGGATGCAGGCGTAACTTGCTCGCAATATTCAAAAGTGTGCGATGCCGATGACAAATTCTTCGTGCTGACGGATTTTACGATTTCTTTAGTCATGTGAAGAATGATACGGCCTGAGAGATAGCTTGAACTCTTTTCAACACCCGCATAATCATGGAAGGGACAACAGCACCATACAAGGTATAGCGGATGCTAATGTATAAAATTCATGTCAAGCTCAATGCCAACCAGCAATCCAGTATGCCATCCTGAGTTAATCAGGGGTTCTTAATGCTCGGATCATCCGCCGCCGCATACAAACGCAGTAATACGCAGCGACGAAGGGAGCGAGCGCTGAATCTAGCGGCACACAGACGGTTAAATACGGTGGCCCATAGAGCTCATTGATGAAAAATATTTACATTTGCAATTTTTTTTCAATTTGATAATTTTTTTCTTGGGGTTTGTAAAATTTTCAGAAGTTCCCACCGCGGTGATAATATTTCCACCGCGGTGGAAACATTCTCACCGCGGTGATAATATTACCACCGCGGTGAAAATGATTTCCACCGCGGTGGGAATGTTTCCAC
>NMRB01000554.1:259331-277834 GCA_002633025.1 Notospermus geniculatus
CTGGTTTTGCTGTGGAAGGTTACATATTATAATTAAAAAACCCAGTTTTATGTGTTGCAATTCTTACAACACAGGCCCTCGAATGACTGTAATATGAAAGTCATGTTAATTGACTCTACCACTCCAAAAGAGTGCAACACCTGACGGGACAGCGTCATGACGTCCCGCACGTCATTTCTGAACGCATGACGTGACTGGAAAAAAATCCGGTTGTTTCAGCGATCATGACGTCGTGAAACAATCTGATTTTTTTGTCTCATCTCAAGACGTCATGAAATGACGTGCGAGACGTCATGACGTTGTCCCGTCAGGTGCTGCACTCTTTTGGAGTGACATCCTGTTTTACATCCAAGCATAAGTAATTTTCTGTCCCGGATGACGATTATTCGCAAATACCAACGAGGTGACGCCGCATTACACTCACAGTTCAGTTTCTTCGGGGGCTGATCTCCCATTTGCAGCTGGTCCAGGGCGATGGTCACATGATGCGAAGTCGCTAAGCTATTGATAGTGTAATTTCGAAAATATCAGGCGACTGTGACATTGATGGTAGCTCCTGGAAAATATTTCTAATCTAAAAGAAATCATAAAATGCGAGGTACATTGATAGGCAGAAAAGGTTCTACCACATCGACGGATAGTTGTTGGCGAACCGAGCAGGAAATCGATACTGAAAAATAAAGACGTTACAGATGACACGCCGTGCAACATCGTTGCAAGCAAAATCTTACCAACAAATCTGGGCCTTTTTCGACTACAAATTTCTGACATCCACAGAAGAAAACGTATTGAGATGACCACCCATTCATTGCTTGTCGAAGAACAACATACTACCCTGGATAACTTTATGCTTTAACTCTTTGAGCCCCAAGGCCGAGATAACTCGGTTTCAGTTTGGTTTCTGACACTACCGCATTCTTTTGCTCGTAACTCAGTTATTATTGGTCCGATTGAGCTGAAATTAGGTGCAAATGAAAGAGAAATAAATTGTATACAAGTTGAGCCCTATTTCGCGCGCGTTTGCCGAATATATACACCCCTCTCTTAATCGCGAATTCAGCGACATTTTTTTCAAAAATCGAGCAAAAATACTTTCGAATAGGCTGTGTCACTGGGATTGACGTTGTTGGAAAGGGCTTTTGCCGCACTATAGGCCGGGGCTCAAAGAGTTAAGCAGGTTTTATTTGTCGATCGTTAGCGGAGTCAAACATTTTAGGCTTCATAATCGTTTGATTTGATAATATCTCAAATATTTCAGCAACCACTGGATATATTTTGATGAAACAAAGCACAAAATCCTCAGAAAGTTCCAGTCTACCAAAACTGCAACAAAAATCACAAAAAAAGTTGCATAATAAAAATGTTGATTTTTAGGATTTTTTCTGATGAGTATTACGTTATTACGCTATTCCCAAATTTCCAAAATTTTGATGCTGAAATATGACCGACAAGATGTACATTCATGTGAAACAAACCGTGTTAAAATTGGCCCAGCAGTATATGAAATATTCAAGTTTTCAGGTTTAGTTATGTCCATGACTCTGCATGTACAGTACATGTACATGTGCATAATATTCAGATTGGCATATATTACAGAAGCAGTACCGGGCGTTCGTAGCCAGCGACAGTTTTTTTAATTTGGAGTAATTTTCTGAAGGCGATAATTCACAGCAGTAATTCTATCCATGTAGTTTTTCGTTTCCTCGATATAGATGAACTATCAAATTCAGGCATTTTTCTGCATTCGGGTATTATGAACTCTTTGATAATACTAAAGTAGGATTGAGAAACCGATAGAGGCCACAAGCCGGCTGAGAAACTGTGGATGCTGGATGCAGGCGGAACTTGCTTGCAATATTCAAAAGTGTGCTGTGCGGATGAAAAATTCCTCCCTGCTGACGGATTTTACGATTTCCAGTCCTGTGAAGAAATCAGAGTCGTTTTATGACATGGCCTGAGACTAGGTTAATGAATTCTTTTCAACACCCGCATAATCATGGACGAGACAACAGGTCCATACAAGGTATAGTGGATGCTAATGTATAAAATCCATGTCAAGCTCAAAGCCAACTACCAATCCCACGCTGGTGATTCAAACACAAAATTATTTTATTCGTACGCGAAGTCGTTGATGCATGGTGCTTGTCGTATTCGCAGTTTATCTGGTAAATGGAAAGGGTGACAGCTTATTTTGTAATCACCATGGTGATTACAAAATAAGCTGTCACCCCTTCTATTTGCCGAAACAACTGCAAAAATAGTCAACACGATTAGTTACGCATGAGTAAAATCGCGTACGAAAAAAAAATTTAGGTTTGAATCACCAGCGTGAAACCAGTAGGCCTATGCCATCCTGGGTTAATCAGGGCTTTTCAATGCTCGGTTCATCCGCCACCGCAAACAACCGCAGTCAACACTTTCATACAAATTATGAAAACGAAAAGGCTCTATTTGCCATGTTTGCTGTTATGATACTACACTTACTGCAGTCTTCAACTGATCTGTGTAGGCCCCCTACTGACCCGCTTTCACTTACGCTGCCAGGGCTTTCATTAACTTTTTCCACACCTGGGTNTGCTGATGTTTTTGTCGTGCTAGTGCTTATTTGGTGACTGTGTCTACACTAGCAGACACTTGAAAACGTTTCTCGCGGCGCTACTGTCCCTTTCACAACAGTCTCCTCAACGCAGTCGAAATCATCAACATAAAAGCAAATCTGCGCGGGCAATTTTTTTTCTATTCTATTTGACACAGAAGAAAAATATAAAAAAAACAGCACAAAAACGACACACAGTATACAATAAATCGGAAAGTCGTCTCCGAATATTTCGCACATTTTCGACCCCAATCGGGGTCTTCCTCAGGCGCTATGTAGAAGAGATCCCAGAGGTGAATGAGCTAGAACCTAATAATGGAAGGTAGTTATAGTATGGAAGAGGCCCTGGACAAACAGGGAGCTAAGAATCTAGGTTGAATAAGATGTGAAAGGGGAAAAAGGCCCCCTTGTTTGGTGCTCTTTTAGGAACAAGCTCTAGCACCAAACAAGATACATTCTTTGGTGTCAATGTCAACCAAAGGAAGTGATGTTTATTTCAACATTTCCCGTTAGATTTGTGGTGTTCTGGCTCCTGTCAGTCGGACCTGTCTGACACAGTACTCATGCACTGTGACCTGCTGACTTCGTAGTCACACACACAGGCCTACTTTTCATGATCACAGCCCCGGCAACCTCGTCCCCAGGGGTATAGTTCGCTCAGACAACCTCGGACCACTCACTCACTAACCCCTGGAATCAGCTTTGGGTTTAACGCATTTGATTGGTTGATGGGAGACCGTCAAATATACCCAAGAATATACCCAAACAAATTTTCAAAATATTTTGGATGAAGTCAAACGGCTACCTATATCAAAGTTTGAGATTTTTTATAAAAAGAATTTTAAAAAAAGCACAAATAAGTATTTCAGATTAATTATTTTGATTATTCTGACACGTGCTGCCACCTATACTTAGACCAAAGATCCTGGTTTAAACCCAAAGCTGATTCCAGGGGTTAGTGAGCGAGTGGTCCGAGGTTGTCCGAGCGAACTATACCCCTGGAGACGAGGTTGAGCCCCGGAATCGGAAACGGCGGCGGCATGCATTAACGGGCGTGCATATCATATTGCACATCGGCAAAGGCCGACATTATTACTCTGTGTGCCATCATCATCGATCGTGTAGACTGTGATCAAAGTAAAGAGTGTCAACCAAGAAGAGTGTCTATAGGCTAGGCTGTACATGAGGTACCGGTACGTGCAGTGCAGGTACTACTGCTATGCATATGCTGTCAGTGTGGCCTATTTTACACATGCACTGCACTCTTTTTCTGGGCTTAACTTTACAATCCCCGACCGTAAGTACATAATGTTACCAATAATTCATGGCACACAGTGGAAATACTATTGTTGTTCGATGTGGCTTATTCGTCTAACGGCAACCTTTGCAGTCAATACCATCTTCCTTTTCTCTTTACAGGATAAGATGAAAATAGCCAGTTTTCAAAACAACAATGCACCAAAAGATCCATCTTTCCACCTACTGTCATAGGACGTGATGTTTGTTGTCACGAAGAAATTTGTCCAGAGCACAATACGATAATAGACAGTCGCAATCATACGTTAAAGCGATGTAGGCCTACGCGTGCTCTGCAGTACTGCACATCGATAGTTCCTATATTTCCCGTATGGCGGCAGCACTACAGTTTATGAATGGAATTCAAGGTACGTCATCTCATTATAATACATGTACTACGGAATTTACTATGACATGTATGACCAATCAGCAGCCAGGAGAGTGACATGACTGACAGTGATGCCGCCGACGGCGACGATTCTATGAGTCATCCGCAAAACAGGCAAAGGATGGTGTTGGCCGGGGGGGTCAACGACGTTCAGGAGGTAAGCTTACACTGCCTCAAGTCCTCATTAGTGCTGCAACAATTTTCTGTCTTCACACGCCGCCATCGAATTTTCTGGTCAGCTTTCTCACATTTTGGTTTCTTCGGAGCCATGTTTGTTGTCAGTCTGTCGATCTCGTTCTCGGAAATCCCCGTGCGATTTTGAAATTTTTACGGCAGTAAACACTAATGTCGCCCATATTCATTGAAATAATATTAATAAAATATTTTTCATGAACGTTTTGTTGTAGAAAACGTCGACGTTACCGTAACTTGATGGTTCAAAGATGCTAGAAATCACACGAGATCAGTTTCCAGAACCCCGTTAATTGTATGAAATCGGGGAGTTATCGCGGGTTGCGATACTTGAACGAGATTTCATTTCCAGCCGCGAGATCGGATTCCTTTAATCACAACTTCCTGCAAGATGATTTCACTAATACATGTATTTCAAGTCTCAGATGCCAATGTGTTGGTTATGCAGTTTTTCCTGATTGCAGTCAACAACAGTCATGGTTGATACAGGAGCGGCTGGGTTACGTCACTATGTGCATTAGAAAATCTATATTTTGTAAAATTTGATAATGACAAAAACAAAAAAAACAAAACATGTCATTTTGGCTTTCAATTCAATGCGCATCTTCTATTGAGCTTTCAGTCTGTTAAAAGTTTATGATACTGTCTATTGAACCTCGCCCATTCATTGTTTACATTCAGTGTTTGTAAACATGGATGTTTACATTGTTATATTGGACTTTTGGGACATGCCAACCCACCAAATTGAATCCTTTTGGTATCAAAAGAATTTCTAGAGGGGCATGCCACCAACAAATTACTAAAAAGACGAAGAACGACTGGATATAAACAAACAAAATGTGAATAAACAATGATTTTCGTGGCCCGCGAAAATACCTTGTGATACATTATCTTTAACTCTCTATCTTCGCAGCCTTTTTAGATACTACATGTACTACGTTTCTCTGCACTGGACAACTAATTATGTTCTTATCAGTGAACTCTCTCTAATCTCCCAATATCCAAGGGCGGTCTTCAAATTGACTGACAAGCCAATTTCTACATGTAGATTACTACAGCATTTTATTGTACACGAAAAATAGGACAGAACCTATTTGTGGATTCTTTCCCTATACAACAAAAATGCGACGATGTTTCCCGTTATACACGGTAAAGTAAATTCCTACAAAATATTTCGTAGGAAAAAATGTATCGCGTATGGCGGTCTTAAACACAGAGAAAGACTGGACACAAACAAACAAAATGTAAATAAACAATGATTTTTTGGGACACAAAAATACCGTGATACGTTATCTTTAACCCTAGGGAACCCACGGGGTCAAATTTGACCCACCTATTTGGGGACCCAGGGTAAGCAACCATATGAGGGAAACATTTAAATTTTACCACTAATGCCCAAAGGGCTATATTTGACCCCACCAGGCGAGGCATCTGGTGGCCAATCCTTGAACTAACTTCTGTAGGCCTGACTGAACATGGCACTGCTCAATTATAGGTGTGGACTGTGAAGTCTGACGTGGATAATCGCCTGCTGTTGCGTCGATAGATAAGCACCAGAGATTATGGGTAGATATATCAATGTTTTAGATGTTATAGATCATATACATCCACTTTTTGAATACTTTTTAGCAATTTCAACATGTTTGGGGCGGTCTCCAACTTCCGTGTTCCAGATATGACCCATTGGGTTTTTAGGTAACCTGAGACCCAGTAGGTCATATCTGGCTTATGTACTATAACTTTATTTTTGTCGTGTATTTTGCATGTAGAATGGCTAATCATCCATGAAGAATACACCTGCATCAGGTATTGGACCATCTAGATGCTGATGATGGTGATTTCGGAAGTGACGATGACACGTACTACTGACAGAAAAAGTGACTCTGATGACCCAAATGTTGCAGAAAGTCCACAAACTACCATGTTATATGAAAAGATAACATAGAGTTTCAGTTTCATGAGGCTTGACTGTACTTTTGGGGTGGGATGGTGCGTGTGGGAAGGGTGGGGAGGTGCGGGAGGGGGGTGCATGTGGGAATGGAGGGTAATTCCTTAATTAGGTTGAATTGATTTGAATGTTTCATGGTTATAAATTGTTGTTAATACATTTGAAACACACCATTGTCACTTTTGTTTATGTATTCAGATTCAATACATGACAGGTATGGCTTCAGACCACATCCGCAATGACCCGGTGGGTCATATTTGACCCAAACTTAAAAATGTAGGTCAACAGATTGATATTGCCAAAAATGTTTGATTTTATGTTTTCTGGGTCTACAACGATTACTTTACAAAGATATCATAATTTTCCTCATACTGGAAAGCACTTTNGTGGAATGAGTACTAACATCAGCTGACAGACTAGAATGTGTTCTTTTGTGTGATCTTCAATCATTAAAGCTATCTTACGAAGGTTTTGAAATGTTATTTACAAATGCAACAAACCCTAATTGCCTTGCTAAAATAGAGATGAATCACCTCAACTTGGTCTCCCTTACCCAAATGGTCACAGGGTGGTGCTTCAACCAATTGGGTACTGGTAGACCGTTTCGAATGAAAACCGTAGTGAACGTCATTTGGCTCAGGGAATACCCGTACATGCCGATTTGATATCTTTATTCAGGAAGTTTTTGTGTTACTCTGTTTGTTCGGGCAGCCAATTCTGGCAAAACTGCATTATGTAATATTAGAATGGCCTTGGGCATTTTAACGCACAACATGTTTCCCATGTTGGAGTCACCCTTGCCGATTGAATAACTATAGGGCCGTTTAGACGACATGAAAAAATCCACATGCGATCCGATCGAATCCGATTGTGGTTCAAAACTCTTGCGTGTAAACGCTACCCAATGCGGTCCAATGAGGATTTAAAATAGTCCCGAATCCACATTGGACCACATAGGAGCACGTTAAAATCTCGTCTAAACGCAAATGAGACCTGATGCGGGTCGATCGGATCCCATCGGATTGAATCTGAATGTGGTTATTATAAAGAGCGTCAGGATTCGCAGTCTTTTGAGGAATGGAATTGGTGTCTCAATTAAAGCTGACAGGTCAGATATAAGCTACGGTTACAGCTGTTGAAAATACCCGTGTTTTTCCATACCAAGATACAGAATAGCACAAAATTGACACACAAAATGATAATAAGCAAGAAGTCAATCTCCAGAATTCACGAATTTTCGACCCCAACCAGGGTCTTTTTCAAGTGGAACTTAACAATCTGAAACTCTAGAAAAGAGTCTTTTCTAGAGTTTCAGATTGTAAAGTTCCACTTGAAAAAGACCCCGGAAATTCGTGAATTCTGGAGATTGACTTCTTGTTTTTCCATACCTGTGTCAAACCCGTGTGTACGAAATGCCTGGCGAGAGGTAACACTACTACATTACTTCGTGGAAATCGCCGCGGTTGGTCAACAGATGGCGTCTGGGCCTGGCGCGAGTTTTACAGCCTATCAGCACGCTGCTTTCAGAACTGTTTGGCCCTTTGGCAACGGATGTTCTTGTGCTACCATGGCTATTAATCGCTCGGCCAATGAAAAAAGTGTCTCAGGCCAGCTTGGTTACCGGTTGCTCGGTGCTCTCATTGGTCGACTCTCTCAGCGCCATCTGTTGACCGAACGCGGCGAATTTTACGAAGTTAAGCAGTTGTGGAGAGCGAGTAAACCGAAGGGGGCGCGGTACACAACTGCGTAGGGAGTTTAGGCTAGGCCTAAACCTACAGCATGAATATCTGAAGTAACCTTAGAAGAACGAATCTAGAGTATTTACATTGATCAAGGTATCTGCTGCCGCAACAATGGGGAACCCGCATGACTGCAGATGGTGCAGTCAGTATAAGACCCGAATGACGTACCTACTGACGTTGCTTTTTTCGCTGTTGACGTCACGTCGTCAAAGCATGTGTACATTTTTCTACACAATTTTCCGTGGAAATTTCCCCCAAAAGACGTTGTCAGTATTGGCATCCTGTGGCATTTCGGACGAAACAAAGCAGTGATATATGGATAACTTTGAACATGAAACAGGACAGTGTAATTTAATCAAAATTGAACCAAAGAGAGTGGTTTATTTTGGGGCAAGAAGTAAATGGAAATATTGTTAGAAAATAGGACTTCCAGGTCTTACACTGACAGCGCCACGTCGTGGCGTAGTTCTGCGGGTTCCTCATTGCAGCCCTAATGATCGACCCGGTCGAAGATAATAGAAAACCCAGAATTTTAATTATTACCGGTATTTAACTCATTAGCTATTGTAACAGTTTCACTTTTTACGCCAAATTAGAAAGTCACAAGATCAATCACAGTGACTTGTGATTCTGGGTGAGATAGGTTTTCTGATCGGGTCCAGGCACACAGAGTTAGGCCTTCGGCCTACACAACACACATTGTAGTAAGTATAAAGTACGGGAAGTGTTGCCACTCAACACAGCTGAAAAATACAACAATCAGACATCTCTCGCTTCAGACGCCCTAACAGCCAAAATATCCAATATTCCGCCAGGAAACTTTGCACAGCCAACCTGGAGAACCGTATTCACTGTTACGATATCCAATTTTCCAGTTTAAACGATTCCTTCCACTCGATTTCGACGACTTTAATCGGCGAATTTTCCCAAACTTCGTAAATTCCGCCATCCGTACTCTGACAAAACAATGTCGCCAATGCGCATGTCCGATGAGCCGGGCACGACGGCTGGAACGAAATTTGATTGGTTACTATAAATACACTGTAAATATAAACAAATGCACGTGGTTTGGACCAACGTGCTGAGCTGTCACTTTTCCATCCCAGCCATGAGGACCGAAAGAGTGAAAACATTAGCTCGTAATGGCCATAATATCATTATTACTGGTGGCCCAGGAACTGGGAAGACAACACTTTTGTTGGAAATTTTGAATATATTTCGAGATGACGGTAAACTTGAAAAGGTATAACTTAGCTTGTTGTATTTTGGCCATGATTGTTGTGATACTTCATGTTGGGCCTGGCCTGGCCTGTGCAACTTGTGTCTACATCACATGCTTCATGCATGCATGCATGCATTTGTCATGTTCTTGTGTACAGTTAAAATCAATGTGCACTGTGTAGGTCTGTTCACAAATTGAACCAGTTTCATGTCATTGTCATGATGTATTTACCGGTAGTTTTTTCACTTCAGCTTTGTATTTTTTAGGTGGCTATCACAGCTTCCACGGGGATGGCAGCAACCATCCTCAAGGGAGAAACAAAGCTGCATGTCAGCACTCTGCATAAGTTTGCCGGGGTAGAAGATGGTCGGTTTAGCTTTGAGGACCTCAAACACAGATGCCAGAGTCCAACAGAGTTTTCTTGGGAGAAGACAGTGAAGAGAATTCAGCAGACAACAATTCTCATTGTGGATGAGATTTCGATGGTGTCAAGAAGAGTCTTTGACCAGGTTGAATTTGTATGTAGATGTGTGAGGGACCCAAACAGTTACTTTGGTGGTCTGCAAGTCATTTTAAGTGGAGACTTCTTGCAGCTTCCTCCTGTGCCACACATGGACTATGGTGATGCAGGAGAATATGCTTTCCAGTCTAATGCGTTCAAGGTTATAAGGCATCATATCCATCTGATTAAAGTTCACAGGTAAAAACAAACACTGATTGGTGACTGGGGTGGGCCTACATTATATTTTTCTGAGTCCTAGTCAGTTGATGAAAAGTCACTTACCAGTGCATGTAAGACAAAGCTCCTCTGCTTCTATCCTAGACTCTGATCTGAAATCCAAATTAATTTGTAATTACCCACAAGTCTATACAAAATATTAAATTTTCCTTTATTCAATTCTCCATAGGCCTACCAATTAAGCATGACTGAACCCCTATTTATTCTCGATGAGCCTGTCAAATGTAAGTTTCATGCTCACAAATGATTTATTTTTCAGGCAGGATGAAGTTGACTTTATTAATGCCATCCAAGATCTGCAAAAAGGAGATAGTTCACAGCTATTGGCTGAAGTGTTGGATGAACTCAGTCGACCCATCAAGCATCCTAATCCAACTCAGATCTTCGCACTGAGATATGATGTTGCTGTTGTAAATGCCAAGTGTCTCCAAAACCACATAGGTATGGTTTGTTCACTTTTCAGACAATGAATCAACTTTAGAGAACTTTGAGATGAACATTGACAATGCTTCATAAAAAAATAAGTGGAAAACCTGATGGTTCAAAACTTCCTTTTGTGCAGTGGTTCATAGTCAACAACCACAGGACTGGACAGTGCATTTTCAGTCTAGTATTACTAGCACTTACCTTTTTTGCCTTTGGTGCGTTGAACGTGTATGGTGATGCTCTTTGAAGCCCTGCGTTTGATTTCCTTGCTGATGATTTACTGGACTGGCAGAGAACAATGCTGTTGTTTGAGGCTGCGTAATTTGCATAATTCGGGTGCGTGGTATTCCCATTGAAAAGACCCCTGGTTTGACAGAAATGATTCTCCACCAAGTCAGTGTTGAATCTGAAATGGAAGTATATTCCTTAACATGCTTAATAATGACTTTCCTTAATATTGGAGGTTTTCTGCTCTATTCTGCATCTGAGTAAAGCAAAGGATTTGATCTCACTTTTTTGTTATTTAGGATGATTTCTTGGAATTTGTTATTTTACTCTGAGATGAATAACTTGGCGTCCATGTCACAAAACTACATACCTTGCAGGTACAACACTTGATTGTGGAAACTTGGACAGATGGATGCTACACACTTCTGGGAAAGTAGCTAGCAGACAAAGAATATCGTCCATGCATTTCTTCGCCGGTAGCTGCTTCTGTCCTTCGCCTTTCTTTGCATCGGCAATCCACTGATTAAAATAATCCCGCACATCTGCCAGTTTTGTGAGTCTTGCATCTTCAACTGATCGGATTGGTCTGCTGTCTCTGAAAACTTCAATGATTGTACTGGTGTTTCTTAAAAAGTCAATGGTAGCCTCCACATCATTTCCAGTTGCCTTGGAATATTTCTCCATGAGGTTTAGCATTTCGGCATTCAACATATCTTCAGCCATGTGGTTCCTCATCTTCTCATTGCTGCTTGGATGAAGATGTGAATCTGTAACTTTGCGGTGAAGTGGCCGAGAATTTGTGGAGCGGTCCCACTTTACTGCATCAACCCAATGCTTCCAGAGAATGAGTCCTTCTTTATTTTTCATTGTTCTTTTGTATGTCCCTTTTTCACCAGATGTTAGGCAGCTGTTCCTTAATTTTTTCATACCGTGACTAAAGTCTTGGACATGGGCCACTTTTCGTGTCGGGTCAATCAAACATGCGCTGAGGTAGTTAGAGCTCAGGGGGTCTCCTTGGAAGTGCATTCCCATGAATGCCCGGTTTTGTTCTCCCCCATCTTGAATGATAAAGTCAATGTAGAAGCCCCAGTCAGAGAGTTTTCCAATCGCCTCCCACACAACAACAAATAACTCGTAGGCTGTGACACCATCCGTGGGAAAATGTGCAATAGGAAATCTAAATCCTGAGTATCCAATGAAACTAAGTTGCAGTGCGTATGATGCAAGAGGTTTGTCAAAAGATTTCTTCTTTAGGGCTCTGATACTGTCAGCTTCCTCACCGGTATCAACAAATCCAATGATTTCATATCCATCACCATTCCTTCGCATCACCAAGTCCTCTTGAATTTTGCATTCATCGTGCATAATTCCCCCTTGATAGCCTTGTGGAGTCAAATTGTTTTCCTGTGCTGTTTGCCACATCCATTGTAACATTTCAGGAAGAATCCCTGGTTTCTGCATGATGGCATTCTTATACCTGATCAAAGTTCTACCTGATGGCAGTTTAAATATGTCACTGTCCAGTAAATCACTATATGCCTTACGGTCTCTTGCATAAAGATTCAGGCATACCCTTATCGTTTGTTTGTCCCATCTCCTGCCTCGCGGATTCCTCTCCAAAACATTCTTCTGCATCCTTAGAAAATCTTTCATTTCTTCACTTGCACCTTTGAATGCGGTCTCAAGCACTTTTTCGAAGTCGTCATTGTCATTTTCATTCAGCTCTATCAAATCATCAATGGTTTTCAGCGTTTCTCTCTGACAAGCTTCACACTTTTCCCCCATTGCAATGAATGAAAGCACTTCTTTGCAGCATCTTACTCGCACATACAAATGAACATTTTCATCCCCTGTGACCAAAACCTTCTCTTGCACAGCAGAAGTTAGAAGAGTCTGTGTTTTTTTGTCGACCTGCTTTCCCAGACAAATCCGTAGTCTCTTCACTGCCTCAACTAGACTATATGCTTCATTCAGTGTTGTCGGAGCCCTGTCACTGACTTGGAGTCTTTTCAGATCAATCGATTTGCCTCGAATACAAACGTCAACTTTGCCAGTGGTGAAATCAATCGTCACTTTCTTCACAACGTTATTGCCATTACATGTGATGTTGGTGGTCAGAAAGAATGTGAATTTTCCATCAACATTTGGTTTTCCGATTAAGAATCCACATGATTTTTGATTGATATAACGAATTATGTTTGCCTGAATGTCATCACTGCTCATTGCCTCTTCGAAAAGTGGGTTCTTCCTTTTGTATGTTATTCCTCTGTAGACATAAACAGTTTTGTAAACACCATCAACAACTCTCCTGGTTGTCCATTTACTTATATTTGGAAAAATGTGGCAAAATTTCTTGAAGAAAACTTTGGCAGTCTCAGCAGGCTTTCCATTGGATACTGCATTCATGTACTTGGCATACACTTCTTTCCCTTCAACTTCCTTTTCTGGTGATTCTCGGAATTCTTCAAGCAGCCTGAAATGTAGATAATACGAGAAAGAAAATAATATTGATGTAAGTTTCATTTGAGTTCTCTTTTCTTAAATTTTGCAAACTTGTAACTGGCATTAAACTTTTTCAGGCCCTCCAAAGATGTTCACAGCATCAGACAGTGGTGATGCCAGATTCCTCAGGGGATGTCAAGCTATGAAGCAACTGGTGCTGAAGGTTGGTGTACCTGTCATGCTGATCGTAAACCTATCAGACGATTTGGTGAATGGGTTAAAAGGACATGTCATTGACATTATGGATGAAGAAGTTCTGGTGGAGTTTGATTCTGTTCGAAAGCATGTGACGATAAAAAATTATGTGTTCAGTGTTTTTTCGAAAGCTCAAGGAAAGGTTGTAGCATCACGTGCCCAACTACCGTTGCTACTCTCATACGCTATCACAGTCCACAAAGCTCAGGGAGCTACCTTTGATGCTGTGATCGTTGACGCAAAGCATATGAATAAACCTGGACAGCTTGCAGTGGCAGTAAGTCGAGTCAGGGGAAAGAACACAGTTCAAGTAAAAAATTTTCATCCCTCTCTTTTGAAACCACCACCAGAAGCTGTGGAAACATACTATCAGAGGATCAAGGAAGAACAGGCAGTTGTCGAACTCGATGTGTCCACATCCTGCTGTGGAAGGGTTGTGTTTGAAGGTCCTTTTCAGTCTGAACCCGAACCTTGTGTTGATACTGAGTTTCCTCAGGCAAGTTTGCTTCGTGATGATGCTGACACAAGTGATCATGAGGAGGAAGACACTTTTATAAGTAATGAGGATTTGCTGAATTTGTTTGAGGCTGGAGAGGGGAGGATGCTAAAAAATCATGGTATATGTCTAGAAACAATTTTGCAAAAGGTCAGGGGCAGGGGGGAATCAATTACAGATGAACAAAGACAGAAACTTGAAATTATTGACTATTTGAGTGAGAGTGTGCGAACAGAACCGTTCTTACTAAAGCAAGTTGACAGGATTACAGGAATCATTGAAGCAAGCACAGATAGTGATTTAGAAAAGAACAAAGTGTGGACAGAAATTGGGAACAAATTTTTCCATCATCTCACCAGTCCTGACTACCTCCATGATGTGGAACTTCTCTTTGGGGAAAAACCATCTGCTGTTGCAACAAGGGTTATGATGGAAATATTTGGAGAAGTGAGGAAAATTCTATTGGATAATTTGTCAAAGGAAAAAGTACCCGTAGGTGAGGAAGACTTAGGACCAAGGAGATTCCAGGAGTGCAGTGGTGAAGAGGGGACAATTCAGTACATCGGTGGTTGGGCTGTTGCCACTCTCAGGTATCAGAAGCGAAAATATGTCCTTGACAACCTGTATTCAGAAAGTGATGTAGTATGCAAGCGTAGATCACAGCATATGATTGAAGTTGAGCTTCTTAATGCACTTGAATGTGAAGGAAAAGAATTAGCTCAAACAGAAATAATGCGAAAACAGAACATCAGAGGTGGCCTATTTGTGACAAGTAAAGAAGCACTTCAGTTCTTCCTTATGTTGGACAAAGCCATTAGACGCCTGGACACTTTCAGAAATCTGAAATCACACGCTGCCAAATTACCAGATTTTATCTATAATTCAGTCTTGAATGATGAAAACTTGAAAAGTATTTGGAAAAATCTCTTCCCCAGTACTGACATGAAGAGTGATGCTATAGAATGTATCTTCAAAGAAATTGTCAAGAAGTACTCTAACATGGCCATTGCCCAACTAAGGAGAGACTTCATCAGAGAAAGTAAAACGAGAAAAGAAGAGGCGCATAGGAAGCAAATTCAAATCAGGAAATCAAAGAAAAAACAACAGGAATTCAATTTCAGTGCAATCACCAATGACAAATCAAAGAATCACCTTGCAAGTCATACAAGACTGCAATCAGAATTGCTCAAATCACCTAAATTTCTTACTAATTTTACCAAAAAGGAACTCCTAGTGCTAACAAAGGCCTACGCCTTGAAAGACGTCAGCCAAAGAAATAAGGAATCCATTGCAAAGCCTCTGTCCGAAGCCATCCTGAAGGAGAGATGTGTTCCTTGTCCAGAGTACCTTTTGGAAAAACAGTCTGCTCCTGCTGATGAGTGTAAGTTCATCAATTCCCTTCAGAGCAATTAAACTGGCACTGATAGATACATTATTAGGAAAAGTGACCCAAGTGGTATACATTATTTTTTTGCCAAGTTCAGATATTGTATTGATATTATTTCTGTAGGCCTACTTTCATTTCAGCAACAAGAAAGAGAGGAGGAAAAAGAAAAAGAAAACAGCAAGAAGAGGAAGAAACTGTCTATCCATGTGGTGTCTGTGGGGGGAATTGTATTGATGAATGTGTCCAGTGCGATGGGTGTGATGTCTGGCACCACTACCTGTGTGTTCACTTTGAAGCAGACCAGTATTCTGAAGATGATATGTGGCTTTGTGCTAGTTGTTCTGCTGAACTAGGATTACAGGCATGACAGAAGGAAGGGGTAGGCCTTGGCCTAGGTGGTAAGGAGAAATTTCAAGAAAAAATGTTATAATACAACATGATTTTGCTTAATAGTGATACTCACCAAGAAACCAACATCTCCTGCCGGCTATCGCTCATTTTTGTTTCAATTTCCATTCATGAAATCGTGAAAAACTGTCAAACAATTGAACTGTCATTTCGCTCTTTTGAATTTCCCGGGAGAAGACACGAACGCCCTCTACCAATGTCTATTTCGGTGACCATGGTGACTGCAGTCTGACTTGATTCCGGAAACACCCGAGTATGTCGTCGGCTACATTCGGAAAATTGTCACATTTTACCCACCACAATAAAATCATAATCTGTAATAATATATTTTGCAAACAATGCCAGAAAATATTTAAAAATATACTGACAAATTCTGATATTTTTTCATTTTTGTAGGACATTTCAGTTAGCAAACATACCGTAACATTTTTATCCATTCATTTCGTTTCAGCCGTCGTGCCCGGCTCATCGGACATGCGCATTGGCGACATTGTTTTGTCAGAGTACGGATGGCGGAATTTACGAAGTTTGGGAAAATTCGCCGATTAAAGTCGTCGAAATCGAGTGGAAGGAATCGTTTAAACTGGAAAATTGGATATCGTAACAGTGAATACGGTTCTCAAGGTTGGCTGTGCAAAGTTTCCTGGCGGAATATTGGATATTTTGGATGTTAGGGCGTCTGAAGCGAGAGATGTCTGATTGTTGTATTTTTCAGCTGTGTTGAGTGGCAACACTTCCCGTACTTTATACTTAATACTACAATGTGTGTTGTGTAGGCCGAAGTGTCTTCTCACTCATACCTGTCGTTCATAGACACTGCTTACAATAGCCAGTTTCCCGCCGATTTACCACTAGAGGGCGTTTAGCGTAACTAACGGAATACATGAAACATTTTCTGATTGGTTCACTGTCAGCGTCCATGACAACCGTGGCAGACTGGTCACTCGTCGTAAAGCATTTTACATGGGACTGTTGCATTACGACGCAGCACGACTAGTCTACAACAGCAGTGGATGCCCCTCCCCCCGTGTCCAGCATGCAGTGCCACTTTGCACTTTTCAGTGTTTAGTTCGTGCCTTTATTGTTTTGAAACATCGCTAAAGAAGTGGATAACGGCTCTCTATATGAGATTATTATGTTTGTATATTGATTTGATCTTGTAAACAGGCCGAAGCACCGAACAACACCGGCGCTGTTTGGCCGCTGACTAGTGCTGCCATCATGCTGTAAATCGGCGGGAATCTGGCTATTGTAAGCAGTGTCTATGAACGACAGGTATGAGTGAGAAGACACTGCGCGAGGAGTGTAAGGAGAATGGGACAAAATGTATACAGCTAACTTTTGAACTTTAGGATTTACACCCCATAAATGTGTTACCAACAGATAGAAACATGGTGCCTCGTAACCAAATAAGCATGTTTTTTTGTAGTTTTCAACTAGTTACGTAATTGGGAACAGCGTTTTTATGTATTTTGACCCATCTTGTGTTAATTTACATTAAAAAAATCATTTTTTTATAACATAACTACTGAAAACAATTAACAACATGATTGTCTGCTTCTGTGGCACGTTTCTATCTGTTGGCAATACATCTATGGGATGTAAATCCAACCGTTCAAAAGTTAGCTGTACATCGTGTCCCATTCGCCTGTACAACGCTCTGTTCTTGGGTCCAACATGTCCAATGATAAAGCCAGTGTACTGAACTTCAAAGTCAATTTTTTGGCCTGTTGCAAAAAAGGCCATCCACCCTAGCGTGACTCAGGGGGTCCCCTGAACACATTATGGGGGATGACCTTTTACAGCAGCCGGTCCTCCATTTTTGCGAAAAATGGGGTTTTGCCCCTGGGTACGAGGCCTCCGACATCATTTCTCTGCCTGTGCCGTCTCAGGAGGGCTGATATGTTGTTGCGGTGGCATCCGAATCTCTCTGCAACACTTTGCTGGCTCATGCCAGCGTCCAGCACCCCAAAGGCCTGATGACGTTCGTAGAGACTGAGTCTTGGCATGATTTACTGCATGCCTACACGCGAGCGAATGTGCTCAAAATGTTTTTTTTATTCAGTGGGCCCGACAGAGAACTATCCATTCTAACCATTTTAGTCTGGGAGCTAACAAAGATTTAATTCACATCTCAAGTACAAAAACATTTTGGGGTTTGTGGGTTAGTTTCTATCCCACTGACCACAAAAACCCAATTCTTAAGTTCCGGTAATGGTGCGTTTAGAAGATAGAGCCGTTTGAATTTTGGGTACTGATTTTATCATTGGAGCAAAATCAGAGCATTATATACAGGGGCTTGGAAACTGATGTACAGCTAACTTTTAAATGGGTGGCTTGGGACCCTATAAATGTATTGCCAATAGATAGAAACATGGGCCCACTGGGACAGGAAAACATATTTTTACGTATTTTATCTTATTGGAAATAATGGTTTTACATCTTTTTCAGAATTTTGGCCCGGCGGCCATTTTAAATTGATAACTTACTGTTTATTGAATTTCTCATCCTATAGCAAATAAAAACAAATAAGAATATGCTAATCTGATTCTATGGACCCATGTTTGTATCTATTGGCAATACATTTATGGGGTCTTAAGCTGCCCATTTAAAAGTTAGCTGTACATCAGTATCCAAGCCCCTGTAAGTATAAGTAAAACGAGGGGGTCCAGATAGACGACTTTTTGTATCGGCAACAGGGTTTTTGCTAAAATTTAAGCATTTTTCCTTGAAAAGTG
>NMRB01000554.1:278147-290329 GCA_002633025.1 Notospermus geniculatus
CCCTTCCAGCTCTTGCCTGGCACCATTAATTAAGATATTTCTTTGTTATATTTCTCAAAATTGTGACAGAAGTATACTTTTTATTGATCGTTACTTTTTTGTATATCATCACATCAACATATGTATGAAGTTACAGACCCACGGGATGTTTATTTCATGTGATTTGAGGGGTCTGAAAATTGCATTGTTTTAGTTCATTAGATCCGGGTCAGTTTGTTGTTTTGGTTTCTTCATATTTTCCAATGATGTGGTCAACCCAACTAACCTTGCGAGTTTCAGGAAAATCGGTCAAGTAGTTTCCAAAATTGGCCCATTTTGACAAACCCTGTCTTAAGTTTCCAGCCCCTTTGACTTTTTTTTTCTTATGCACAGTTTCTCTTTGTGGCCAGTATAGGCATATTACATTGATATATGCAGGTTGCAAAGCGAAGCTAATTCATTTTCCAACAACCATGGCTCCATGTCTGTACGGATTTGGGAACCCTAACGTACACAGCTGTGACATCTGCCAATGTTTCCCTGTGTCTGTGGCCACTCTCCAACGTAGAGGCCAGACAGCTTCGCCGCACAAGTGCAGCAACCCACAACACGGTACGACATACTTTCCTGGGCTAGTGGGATTGGAGAGTTGTGGAGGCGAGACGTTACGACTGCATGGTGACTGAGACCTACGGAGCATGCGCATTGGTTGCTCATACATGTGCTACGCAAACCGGATGGTGAGTTGATTTTTCCTCTGAAATCTGTCATCACAATAATGTTGGCCTACATGTAGGCCTACATTTGCTGGTACCGGTATATTCTTTTTACAACTTTGTTAGTATGAAATGATATAGCTACAGTGTTAACCCAGTAGTCTTGAACGTTAGTTGGGGTGTTGATATTTTTGGTGACTGGGAGGGGAATGTCGATGGTCGTCAGCTGCCCCTGCATTCAGAGAGACTTAGTGAAAGTCTCTCTGAATGCAGGGGCAGCTGACAGGGATCTGTGGTTATAAGTATTTATTAGCAAATGCAGATTTGTAGGGAAAGGGAAGGGCTGGGGAGATATTCGTCCTGCGACTGAAAGTGTTTATATGTTCAGCAAAAAAAATAAACAGAGAAACGACACGCGAAAGAAATTGCCTATCGCAAGGCTCGAACCCTGCGCCCCAGATTCATAGCCGGACGCTCTACCGATGCGCCAGCCGGCCAAGTCATGACAGTGGCTGCTCAATAAATGTTTATAAATATATCCCAGCTATTCAACATATTTTTATGATGATAGAAAATGACGTCACAAATCAGAATAATCTTACAAAAATCCGCATTTTACAACAACCACAGAGCAAGTCCCCAGCAAATCTGTCAGTATATCGCTACATAATGTATCCATCTACGTTCACAGCCACTAAAAACGTGAACCAACCGTCCGGTATATTCCATCTGAACATTAGGTGCATATTTCCTATGAGTCCAGTTCTATTGGCTGACCCGTGACAAGTCTTTGGCTAGCTTCGCTGTTGGCCGCTACGCGGCGCGTTGGGCCCTTGCGTCAAGTCATGTTAATTCGTGTAGGCCTAAATATTCAGCGTGATTTGTGGCACTGATGGGCCGGCCGTCGGAAGTCGATATAATACAGGAACTCGTAACCCACTGGGGACGAGTTTGGGAAGAGGTTCGCCGATTTCTACACGATGGATTATGCAGAATGAACATGCTATGACCGGTTTACATTCATTAACCGCACCAACTTGAACCAACATCGGAAAAATAGTTCGATGTGACTGCGCAGTCAGGCTGTCAAGTGCTCCTAATTTTCCTTAAATTCCTAATTATTTTTTTTAGTTCCTAAAATTCCTTATTTTGCCTCATTTTTGGCCGATTTTCCTAAAAATTCCTTATTTTCTCTTTATGCTACTGGCCGTCGAGTGCAAAGGCCAATGTCGATGTGTCGTTCATGATGTCTACATGCAAATTCTACTGCTAACCTGTTGGTGACTGACCCAAAGGCTGATATAGAGGGGGTTCTGGGGGTTGGAACCCCCTTCAGCGACTAAACATAAAAAATTTTATTGCTATAAACATCAAGCATTTCCCTTGTGGCGTAGCACCCGCCCGTGTCTCTTATGTAATCATGCTGACAGTCATTGCATCCATGTTGGTTTTGCGGAAACTCTATTCCCTGCTTGGGACAACTGATGGCCTACTATATACTGGTATTGCATTGTGTACGTTTGCACTGTTTCGAAATGTCAAGAGGCATGGCATCTGACTGGCTGAGGGTGCCAGTAGGAACAGGAAGATTACACTGTTCAACAAAATGTTTTGTAAGACTTTCTCATCCTCAGATACCGGGAAATGGTGTCTCAGAGGTTCTAATTTTCAAAATTTTCCTGTGGGAGCTCCCCCACCAAATCGGCGGTGGTGAAGCGTGCGCCTTGAGCGCACGCGCTTCCAGGGGCCTCTACCTTTGGAATCCACCCCTCCACAGAAATACTGCGTCCGCCACTGCAAAATAAGGTGGAAAGTTCCTAAAATTTTCCCTAAATATTGATGGAAAAATTCCTAAATTTCCTAAAAATGAGTTTAAAAGTTCCTAAAATTCCTCCTAAAAATTGATGGGAACTGACTTGACAGCCTGCGCAGTGGATAAGTGTAACTTCATCGACTCAAAGGGTCGCAAAAGGGTTGATCAAAACAACTGCCCTGTGCATGAAACGAAGAAAACGTCAGAAAATACAAATGTCGACGTAAAGCCTAATAAAAGAATCGATTGTATATACATGTGCATATTCCACTCTGTACTTTTATCCTCCAGCAACAGTAGCGGGCGTTCGCAGCGAAAGACGGTCAGCTTTTTTTAATTGGAGTAATTTTCTGAAGGCGATAATTCACTACAGCAGTAATTCTAACCGTTTTTCATTTTTTTCCCTATATGCGATCAAATTCAGGCACTTTTTTGCATTCAGGCATTATGAATTCATATCGATATTGGGATCGAGAAAACATTCATTCGATGCGACGAATCGAATAGTTAGAGGTCAGGAGCCAGCTGGGAAACTGTGGATGCTGGATGCAGGCGGAACTTGCTCCAAGTATTCAAAAGAGTGTGATGCCGATGAAAATTCTTCGTGCTGACGGATTTTACGATTTCTAGTCATGTAAAGGAATTAGAATCATTGATACGGCATGAGATATGAGCTGAACTCGCTTCAACACCCGCATAATCATGGACGGAACAACCGCACCACACGAGGTATTAATACTGGATGCTACTGTAGGCCTATATTAGGCTCAAAGCCGCCCAGCGATCCAGAATGCCATCTTGCATTAATTAGGATTTCTTAATGTTCGCCTCAGGGCCGGATCCACGGTTTGTGCTAGAATTATTGAAATCTGCGGTGAATTTCAATGATTTGCCCCAAGTTTAAGAATTTCACGGTCAATTTTACAGACGCGCCGGGTGAGCCCCCCCCCCCCCTCGGGTCCGCGCCTGCGCTTCATCTCTCGCTGCACACAAAGGCATCAGTAATCGCAGCGACGAAGGGAGTGAGCGCTAAAAACATCTGATGTTCTAAGGATGCATGATGAGTGTTCACAGTGGGTTTTAGCGGTAAGAAATAACAAAAAAGGACAATGCGAAAAAACATGTGCTAATCCTCCAATACATGTAGAATCAACACATGAAGAAACAAAGAAAATCAGTTCTGTTGGAAAAAGTTTGTGAAAAATATGTTTTTCAATTATTTATGTACATTTTCCTGTTCATGTATGTGTATTACATGTACAAAGTGTATGACAAAGTCCTTCCCATAGTTTCCATTACAAGGATATTTTACAGTAGATTTCACTTTTACAGAGTTCTCCATAGCACTAAATGGAAATTACCGTTTAATTCCAGCTGATAAAATATCAAACTGTTACTGGGGTTGTTTTAACCCCTTATTATTGGACTTTCTTTTCGTTTCTGCTTGTGTTGATTCTCGATGGTATTGGGAGATACCTAGCGCACGTTTTATCGCATTATCTTTTTTTCATCTTCCTTACTTCCTTCCTTTATTCTTCCTACTCGAGTCATCTAACCGAAGGTTTAAGACGTGTCATTAGAACCCACCCTCTAAGGAAAGTTTTGCAACCTGCTTTTCCACCGAGCACTGCATACAGATTATGAAAAGAAGAAGACTCTACTCGCTGTAATAAGCAGGGCCGACCGCACAGAAAGTCCGATAGTGCTACCGGCGACTATCGGCGGTTAGTTACAACGCATTTTCCCATTAACTAAACCACGGATAGGCACCGAAAGCACTATCGGACCTTCTGTGCGGTCGGCCCAGGTCTCTGCGAACCGTGAAAACCGTGTGTATGTGTAACCAGATCTTATACTACGATATCACACAATGCGTCACACACCTCGCAAGTCTCTTTACTTCACTAGCCTCTCTCCACCCAGGGCCGACCGAATCGAAAATCCGATAGCACTAATACGGCCTAAAGCATGGCGCACACGAGTGACAAAATCAAGGCCACTGCCGACGAGTACCGTCGCTGGCGACGTCGTAGGAGACCATTGCTAGCGACGTCGCTCGCCGACCACACTGACGGCCATTTTTGTGAAGAATCCGCAAACGGCAGACGACCTCCCGAAGCGACTTAAGGGCACCGCACACGAGCGACAATTTTGACCGATTTGTCGGCCGACATGGCTTCCGACCGCCAAAGCGACAAGATTTGGCGCTTCTGATTAGCTGATGTCTAGTCGCGCCACCAGTCTCGTAGGCGGTCGCCCAGATTTTGTCGCTCGTGTGGGTGCCCTTTAGGCCACAGACCATCGTCAGGTCGCATCGCATTAGTTTGCGGATCTTTTTCCTGGTTGGCCGACAAGTCGGGAAGATAATCGGCCTTGGCGATCAAAGTTCAACATGTTGAATTTTGGTCGCCAGGATCTTCGGTCGCCGAGCGCAAATATGTTTTGATCGGTCATAACATAAATAGTCCGCATATGATGCAACGACCACCTGAACCGATCAGATAGGCGATGAAACTGATTAGTCGGTCGACCAAAGCGACCAGTCAGTTGGGACGACGAATTGCCGCAGACATGGGGTCAAATCTATCAGATTTCTGGTCGTTTTGGCAGTCTTGTCGGCAGTCGCCTTGATTTTGTCGCTCGTGTGCGCCATGCTTAACAGAGAANGCAGATATCAATGCCCAAACAATGTGGATTTTGAACCGATAGGCCTAGTCAAGGCCGGCGATACAATGTCAGTAATGTACTGACACATGTACAGTGTATGTACCTCGCCGGCCTGTAGTGTTAGTGCTGTAAAGTAAACAAAACAAACCTGGCAAAATATACATGCATCAACCATGCTTATAAGAAAATAATTGTCTGAATAATAAATTAAGCGTTCAAAGATACAGAAAATCCACTGTTAGCTAGTGGAGCCACTTGATTTTGCACAGACAGCCGGATTTTATACGCCTTGTCTCCGACCATAGCAGGCTTGGTTTTATTCTATTGTTTTATCGTAGTACATCATCCCGTGGGAATTGTCCATTTCCCAGACCTCCAAAAGGTCACCTGTAGGTTAGCCGTCGTGAAGCTGTCGTCGAGCTATTAACTCTCTCCAACAAACTCAATGCTTACCATCAATGTAGTCGCGAGTCCTATCACTGGCATGACTGGCTATACCGTACACACTATTAAAATCAACTCCAAATGCGAGGCAGATTACTTCATCTTCACTTGATGACGCCTCCAGTTGTCTGCATTCGAGCATTCGACTCAATGCCTTTTGCGACCGAATCTTGTTCGTAATCGTTTCCTGCATCGTTTGCATCGTTTTTCCACGCCAGGAAATGGGCGAAACATCTGAAAGGAATCAACGAGTAGGCCTAGTGTTATGAGTGTCGGTTTCATGGGAAGAGATTTCGCCCACGAGACTTGGTATCGAAGGTCGTCTGATACGCCCGGCCCGCCATTCCGAATCCTCATGCAATTCCTACAGCCTAGGAAAAATACATCAGAGATGAACGTGAATACGGCACCAAATTAAAATATGCAACACGGGAGAAAGTAGGCCAAGTGATGACTGTGACTTTATGTCGTTCTATTCAACTGAATGCTTACTATCAGTGTAGTCGCGTGTCCTATCACTGGCATGACTGGCTATACCGTACACACTAAATCAACTCCAGATGCGAGGCAGATTACTTCATCTTCACTTCAGTGACGTCTCCCGTTCTCTGCATTCGAGCAAATGACTTTTGCGACCGAAGCTTGTTCTTAATCCTTTCCTGCATCGTTTTTCCACGCCAGGAAATGGGCGAAACATCTGAAAGGAATCATCCCGTGGGAATTGTCCATTTCCCAGACCTCCAAAAGGTCACCTGTAGGTTAGCCGTCGTGAAGCTGTCGTCAAGCTATTAACTCTCTCCCAACAAATTCAATGCTAACCATCAATGTAGTCGCGAGTCCTATCACTGGCATGATTGGCTATACCGTAAACACTAAATCAACTCCAAATGCGAGGCAGATTACCTCATCTTCACTTGATGACGTCTCCCGTTGTCTGCATTCGAGACTTTTGCGACCGAAGCTTGTTCGTAATCGTTTCCTGGATCGTTTGCATCGTTTTTCTACCCCAGGAAATGGGCGAAACATCTGAAAGGAATCGGCGAGTAGTGTTACGAGTGTCGGTTTCATGGGAAGAGATTTCGGCCATGAGACCTGGTGTCGAAGGTCGTCTGATGCGCCCGGCCCGCCACTCTTTACCAACGTGAACACGGATTCCTCACGCAATTCCTACAGGAAAACACATCAGAGATGATCGTGACAAAAATCAACTCCAAATGCGACCTGTCTTGGACGGTGTCCTAGCCTACTAGAAGTTTTGGAATATAACCGGCAACCAAGCAGTACAATATGGGCGTAGATGAACTGAGAAGTACCAGCAGTGTAGTCTACGATTATGGTAGGCCGGAGTGGCCTAGTTTCTTTTCTGCCTATCGTTCGGTTTTATCGGACATTTTCCTATAAAGTTGTATCTTATTAAAATTTTCTGACTCCAATGCCACCGCAATGGCCTGCTCCAGAGTTACAGGGGCCACCTGGAAAAGTCTCATCTTGATGTCAACGTCGTCCACAGCATCCATGAAGTGCTGTTTCGCCATCTTCTCCTTCCAATCATTTGTCATACCAGGGTATGCTAGCGATGCCAGCCTTCTAACGTCTTGTCCGAGTTCATGAAGGGTCTCGCCCTTGCTTCTCGTGCGTCCTCTTAACTCCGCCATGTACATCTCTGCCCGGTTCCCTGGGCCAAATCGATTACCCAAAACCTGCATTAATCTTCTATAGTTCGTCCTGTCTTCGACAGGCAAGTCAGCCATAACCTGCAAGGCCACATCCCGCAGACAAACTGGTAAATGCTGCCCCTTGTCATATTCATCCCATCTATTAAGTTCGCTCACCACCTCAAAGTGGGCTTCAAAGTCAATAAAACACATCGTCCCATCGAAATTCTGAGGGGATATTTCACGCTTCTGTCTCGGGAACGGCACTGGACGCCTTGCATTCCCAATATCACCCACGCCCCCAACCGGAACTGCGTATTCATATGCCGAATCCGAGGGGTGAGGTCTCTCTCTCATGGTCCCCATCTCCCTTCAGATTAGGGGCATTATTAAATTAAATAAAGATTGCTAAATTCTTAACAGTCGCTTGATATGGGGAAAGTCGACCTACCTAACGAACGGACGCTCCTATAAGTACCCCTGTAAACCACAGGAAACAATAAACACCCCCGAACTCTCATACTCACAGAAAGAAAGAAAAACACGAAGGGGTAGCTTGAACGTAGCGCATGTATANATGGTAGGCTGGAGTGGCCTAGTTTGTTTTCTGCCTATCGTTCGGTTTTATCGGACATTTTCCTATAATAACCACCTCCTATAATATACAGTGTAATAATGTCATCGATAAGTTATGTCTTCGCGTTGAGTTCTCGCAGATGGACCCGTGACTCATGACCTAGGTTCTTCACAAAGCTGACCAGATCATCGACATGACCTAAAAGAATGGACAGCGAGTTCTCCGATTGAGTGGAACTTTTCCGAACAATCATCGCAGGTCAGATTTCCGACAGCAGCAAAGTTGTCTCTACCGGGAATCTTCTGTCTTCCATCTTATTAAAATTTTCTCTCCAATGCCACCGCAATGGCCTGCTCCAGAGTTACAGGGGCCACCTGGAAAAGTCTGATCGTGATGTCAACGTCGTCCACAGCATCCATGAAGTGCTGTTTCGCCATCTTCTCCTTCCAATCATTTGCCATACCAGGGTATGCTAGCGATGCCAGCCTTCTAATGTCTTGTCCCAATTAATGAAGTGTCCTGCCCTTGCTTCTCGTGCGTCCTCTTAACTCCGCCATGTACATCTCTGCCCGGTTCCCTGGGCCAAACCGATTACCCAAAACCTGCATTAATATTCTATAGTTCGTCCTGTCTTCGACAGGCAAGTCAGCCATAACCTGCAAGGCCACACCCCGCAGACAAACTGGTAAATTCTGCCCCTTCTCATATTCATCCCATCCATTAAGTTTGCTCACCACCTCAAAGTGGGCTTCAAAATCAATAAAACTCGTCGTCCCATTGAAATTCTGAGGGGTTATTTCACGCTTCTGTCTCGGGAACGGCACTGCACGCCTTGCATTCCCAATATCACCCACGCCCCCAACCGGAACTGCGTATTCGTCTTCCGAATCCGATGGGTCAGGTCTCTCATGGTCCCCATCTCCCTCCAGATTAGGAGCATTATTATTCAAATTAAACTGAAATTCATCATCCGGACTTTCGTTCCTCACTTCCTCCATTTTCTCTTAATTCAAATATTTTGCCTCTCAATAAGATAACTATAGCTACGTCTACACGGAGCATTTTAGCTCCAGTTAACCGTCTACACGGGGCCTTGTCTCGAGCTAAGTTGTAGACGTAGCTTATATGCCCAGCTCTTTGCCTTTGTCGCTTTATCACTCTGTTAATGGACCCGCGAGTCCCACTGTAATTTACCCGGTACGTTGGGAAAAGGTCAACACAGTCGTGGTCGTCGTCAATTATGCTAATAAGTTGTCTGACGTCACACAATGGATTATTATGCCGTCATTCATTCACACGAGTTCTGATGTTATAGGGGCCTACACAATACAAGTCATTCATTGATCAAACAGTAGCCCCTCCCTATTGTCCAGTGGTGTGGTCAGTGCACTGCTTATTTCACATAACTAAAGGCTCATGGCCACTGTAAGCCCCTATCACATTACACATAAGCATTAACCATTTAAAGCCAGTCCGACACATATCCCATGTTCCTTACAATTTCGAGGATTTCCTCTAACTTTTTAATATCAATGGGTTTAACAAAAATAACGGAGTCGTCAACAAAAGTGACTGTTCGTTCTGACTCCATCCCAGCTTCTGTCCCATGCAGAAAATCCGCCCCTCTCGTTGTCGCCCGATGCAGCCCAGAATCTGCATAAGACAGCAACTGGATGGTACGAGACCATTTCTTAATCATATTCTGGAAAAATACCAGGACATCTCCTGAGGTGAACTCATGTCCTCAAATGCCTCTACCCTTATATGGACATGAAATGAACCACTATGGTCCTGTCTACAAATTGGCACGGGCCAATCCTTGATTGCTGCTATCTTATCAGGGTCTGTTGAGATGCGTCTGCCAAATTATCCAGTGTGCGATGAGGCACGATATTTCAGTTTCCTGATCCGATAATGACGATCAACGATTTGTGGACTGTATATTGCCGAAAAAAGATTCACGTATATTCCATCCGGCTCGAAGGACGGAACAGCCGATGTTCCCTGTCCACAGATTTTTAGGGAGAGTGCGGCCGATGTGACGCCGCCCACTCCACTTTTGGCATGCAGAAACGAAGACAACGAAAAAAACACGTCCTTCTGCTTCGAAATCTTTTTGGGCTCTCTTTATTCTATCGCATATCAAACTATTCTACAAGCTACAATTTTAACACGTGGTTTCAATTCTATTGTTTTATCGTGGTACATCATCCCGTGGGAATTGTCCATTTCCCAGACCTCCAAAAGGTCACATGTAGGTTAGCCGTCGTGAAGCTGTCGTCAAGCTATTAACTCTCTCCAACAAACTCAATGTTAACCATCAATGTAGTCGCGAGTCCTATCACTGGCATGACTGGCTATACCGTACACACTAAATCAACTCCAATTGCGAGGCAGATTACTTCATCTTCTTTCGAGCAGATTACTTCATCTGCTTTCGAGCATTCGAGTAAAGGACTTTCGCGACCGAAGCTTGTTCTTAGCCTTTTCCTGCGTCGTTTGCATCGTTTTTCCACGCCAGGAAATGGGCAAAACATCTGAAAGGAATCAACGAGTAGTGTTACGAGTGTCGGTTTCATGGGAAGAGATTTCGCCCACGAGACCTGGTATCGAAGGTCGTCTGATGCGCCCAGCCCGCCACTCTTAACACGGATTCCTCAGGCAATTCCTACAGGAAAATATACCAGAGGTGAATGTGAATACGGCACCAATATGCAACACGCGAGAAAGTAGGCCAAGTGATGACAGTGACTTTATGTCATTCTATTCAACTCAATGCTCACCATCAATGTAGTCGTGAGTCCTATCACTAGCTATACCGTACACAAAAATCAACTCCAAATGCGACCTGTGTTGGACGGTGTCCTAGCCTGTTAGAAGTTGTGGAATATCACTGGCAACCAAGCAGTACAATGGGCGTAGATGAAGTGAGAAGTACCAGCAGTGTAGTCTACGATTATGGTAGGCCGGAGTGGCCTAGTTTCTTTTCTGCCTATCGTTCGGTTTTATCGGACATTTTCCTATGAACTTGTATTCCCGCGGTTTATCTTCATTACATAACACAATTGTTTATCAAAATGTATAAAGGATACAAAGATTGGGACGTTATGTTATGCTGTCCATCGCATAGCTTGCGTGGAAGACGCTTTTTTTGCGAGCCACACATATCCTAAACCATTTTCCACACGTTCACCCCAATGGCTTATTATAAGTTTCATGAGTCTCACGTTATTCGAGATCAAACAGTTCTTATCGGCTATATATCCTTTTTGTGGATATTGCAGTTTGTACTCTTCATCCATTTTCTTCTCTTTTTCACTTTTCTTCACTATCTTAGGATCATTAGGTTTAGAACCGTAACAACGTCATTAATATCTATCACGATTTTACTAATATTCAGAAGATTTTGCCCCACACGACTGCCTTTGTCGCTGAGATAAGGTGTTACCTTTGTATGTTTGCTCTTCTTTTGGGGGGGGGACAAATACGTTAATGAGATGTGCTTGAAGAATTACAAGGAAAATACAGACAAATATTAATCTTGGTATTTATTTTTAATTGCTGAAAACACCATCTTAAAACATCACTTTAGGAGATATTTGCATTCAGGTTGCATTCATAGGTTCTTCACAAAGCTGACCAGATCATCGACATGACCTAAAGAATGGACAGCGAGCTCTCCGATTGAGTTACAGGGGCCACCTGGAAAAGTCTCATCTTGATGTCTACGTCGTCCACAGCATCCATGAAGTGCTGTTTCGCCATCTTCTCCTTCCAATCATTTGCCATACCAGGGTATGCTAGCGATGCCAGCCTTCTAACGTCTTGTCCGAGTTCATGAAGGGTCTCGCCCTTGCTTCTCGTGCGTCCTCTTAACTCCGCCATGTACATCTCTGCTAACCTAAAACATAACAAAAGTGCAGACAGTCTAATCTATATAGTCCAGTCTAGTCTAGTCTTAAGTGAGACCAATCTAACATAGCATAACCTAACCTGACAACCTTCGTGCATATCTAGTAATCAAGATAGTCAAACATAACCCTATTCTAAAGCGCAACTTAAACTAACATAACCTAAGTAAGTCTGGATAGCCTAATCTAAATAAAATACATGTAGTCCAACCTAATCTAGTCTAACCTAACCTAAAATATAATCTAACGGTTAGCACTACATCCTACAGACAATCCACACTTGGAATCCAGCTCATTCAATTCTGGGATTTTGACTTGAAAGTGCCAGAAGACGACTCTGGTGTGTGTCGAAAATTTGAGAATATCGGAGACAACTTTGATTTATTTATTCATTGAATGCTTACATATTTTGTAATCATT
>NMRB01000554.1:299787-319150 GCA_002633025.1 Notospermus geniculatus
CATAGTCTCGCCGCTGTTTCGAATCCGGGGCATGTAACCAGTACTGGGCATCTCAATGGCTGGCTGCGCGAGACTACACCTCCAGTTACAATGGTGCATCTTACAAATGCCAAAGAAAAAGTAGTTCCACAATGCTGCCTAGAGGGGTGTAGAAACAAATAGCAGCAGATCCTGTATCACCCGAAGAACACGTGTTCAGCATGGGCAAGTTTGAAAATAATACGCGGAAAAAGGAGTAAAATGTCCCTGTCGAGAATCTTATGCAAATTAGCAAATCTGACAGTACCTCTTACCGGAAGTAGCGAAAATGATGGTCTAACTACGTTTATTTTGCTATTTAAGGACTGCTATGACCATTTTTTCTGCGGTTTTCAGCCAGAAATATGGCTTAACTATCAAATAAAGATAATCAGTGGTAGTAGACATTATCCAGCCGAGGTTTGAGGCCGCAGTTGCATTCGGATCGATGCGTCGTCTGCTACCACCAGCTCGCAGCAGACTACAAGCTTCGCTGGCAAAGCCCAGCGAAGCTAAAAACCTGGCACCAACCCTGGCCGTTCGATAATTCTCGATCACTCAACTCTGTCTTAGCTCCCAATTTCCAAGGGCGGTCTTTCAAATTGACTGGTAAGTCAATTTCTAGTTTCCTTACGTTTTTTGCTGCGAGTTTTGTTTCAGTAGAGCCTATTGTCTCATCTGTTGCGCAGTTGTTGCAGCAGTTTTCGTGATTACAGTTTCTCCTGGAGCAGAGCTTGTTCGCTGTTTCGAGGGCCAACACCATACCATTGTCATTGTTAATTAATGGCGAAAAGGACTGTGTCCCAGCCTCATATCCTTGTTGAGGACGATTGTTGTAGAGACCGTCCGTTTCTGTATTCACCGTTGGACCATCCAGCCTGAGCGATATATATCCTGGTTGGTGACCATGGATGCTCTGTTGATTTCAGACATCCTGTCTGCCAATTTGTTAAAGTTTTTTTAAAGTTGCACGAGCTGGAGGTTTTATGTCCATCGTAGCTAAAAAGAAGGATATATCAGATGGCCCACACTTTGTTTTCAAAGCTGCCATAGCTGCCTGTTGTTTAGCTGAAACGGATCTGGCCCTGGTGTTTTGGAATCCTTTATCCTGGCTGTCATGTCAATATCTTCAGTTACGAAACCACATTGAAGACAGCGCCCTCGCTGTGAAACACCTAGCCCGTATCGGCTGCCGACTTCTATTTTCAATGACCAACGGCATTTCTTCGAATGGAGGGTTGTGGCATTGGCGAGCGTTTCGATTGCACCGATGCTACATATGATATTTTCACTTCCATCAATGTCGTTAGCTGCTTTTTTAGGCCGGAGACCGTACGCTGTTCTGAACTCGACATTCTTTTCTTGAGGAATAACGTCTTCCTCCACACGTAAACGCTGCGGGCTGGATGTTGTGCTCTCATCTTGTCTACCAAATGACTTATCCTTGTTCCAATGGGTTCTTCCTTTTTCAAATGCGTTTTTAGGATGTTTATTTGGGTGTCTCCAAGACATGATGCTTAATGGTGAATGACATGGACTGATTGTTGCTGTGGGTTGCTAAGCATTGTGACGCAGATTCAGTGGTGCGTTGTGCACGTCATAGCTTTGACGCAAGTGAAGTTTTCAGGCGAATTCGTGAAATCAAAAAAGTGCATGCTGTTTTCAAATTGGCTATATTCATACATTTATTGCATATCATTTTGTTCCTTATGACTAGAAGTTTACATTTTTCTTGTTATTTAGGGTTGAAAATTGGAAAAAAAATGCCTTAAGGTTGCAGTATACAGTTAGCTATGTATCCGTGCGCATGTGTACCCCATACGATAGTGCGTATAAAAATTTCGATATCTTTTGATCGAGGTGTGCCAGGTGTGTAGGCGCAACTGTTATGAGTTTGTCGTCGGATGCTTGATTTCTGAATAGTAAAAGCAATACTGAATTTGTCAATATTTTAATATTGTCATATCTGTGGATGAGGATAGTGTATGTGTATCAGCCACCCTGCACCGCAATCGAAGGGACTCAACAGACTATGGTCGGAAGATTCTTTTTGATTTATTTCACACTCACACATAGCCGTGAAATCTACAACGAGAAAAGTAAACAAACACTAAGTCAGATGAAGTGTAGAACAATATGAGAATCCTCTCACAGAAACAGCACTGCACAGTGCTGCCCTCTACAAGAAACATCGCACATGGCAGGTCACGTGACCGCGCACTTCATGGAAACGGAAGGTGCTGCCACCTAATAGCCAGATGAGGAACTACTTTTTAACTCAACAAAACTGCCTTATTTCTTGGCACTGTCAACTCAGAAGCTTCCAATCAGTATAGGCCTACTAAATAAACTCCGCTCCATCACTAGAACAGTAAACTGTCACTTATGAACGGGAAATAACCGCATGTGAGCCATGGAGAAACCACACACAGCACCGGCGGGAAAAGAAGCCACCACGCGGGATGGGACAATACTCATCAAAGTTCAATTTACGTATCAATTATGCTCTAATTCACTGACTTTACACAGCGTGGGGCGGCACAGAACAGCAGTGCAATAGCTAACATAGTTAATATTTCAATTTACCTCTTTTGTGCGGTTTTATACTACTTATTTTCTCGCAAACTAGTTTCATCAGGCTGTGGCTGACACGCAAAAAATTAGTCTCGGGCACCCAGCCGTTCATATGTAGATACGAACGTCTGGGCCAGACCGACGTTTTCACTGTGATACAGTGCATTGTGGGTAATGCTGTAGCAGGTCACGTGACATAAAAGATTGTTGTTGTATTTCACCTCGAAACCTTCCAAAATGTCTGAATCTGCCAATGAATCGATTGCTGAAGTGATCTGAAATAGCGTACTAAACAGCATCAATCAACTTACTGGAGTTGAATTTCCGGCTGAAAACTGTGGATCCGCTTGGAAGACGTAGTCGAAAAATTCCAACTGACATTTTATGGTCGTCGCCATGATGAAATCACATGATCACTTCTCTTGCCCAATCAGCAGCCGGATTGTGATTTTCAAACGGGGGGAATCGACGGATGGAAATGAATGACTAGCTCTGTCCCAGATTAGCCAATCAGCGACGAGTGTTGAAATAAAATCACCGTCACGATGAAAACGGAGCTCTGTCCCAGACCCTCGTATATGCTATGCATTATACAGGGTCTGGGCGCCCGAGACTAGCAAAAAATCGGCAAAAGCGACAGTACCACGCATGCGCGGCTCAAGACCGCATTCCGTATCCGGTTGTTTCGCGCTGTTGATGTGGCGGCATCTACAGTATGACCGTCAGTAAATGGGCCTGTCGTCTAGGCCAGTTCCAGGAGATGGTCGACCGGTCGATTGGACGGGTGATCGATTGGTCGATCGGTCGGGTGGTCGATTGGTCGGGTGGTCGATCGGTAGGGTGGTCGATCGGTCGAGATCATACACACATGGCAACAGCTCATAATTGTCCTATATTTTTATCTTATTTACATTAGTGTGGTATTTTGTTTTGAAATCGGTGTTTCTGTTTATTTACTCGTGAGCGTTTGGAACATTCCAATGTTGTGGATCGTATACTTTCTTGATGTCCTCGATGAGTGCTGTGAAGGGATCTCTTTGCTGAATGCGAATCTTTCTTCTCCAGACATGTACAGTTTCCTTGTGCCATACCTAGGAAGGCTTTTTTAGCATGAAGCCATGTTCCCTCGATTGTGTTTGTGTGCGCCCCAGTATCAGGATCCTTGAAATTCAATGAGTGATTCACCTTGAGATGTTGGTAGCCTTCATCTTCCCAGTAGTCGTACGTTTTCCACCAATCAGATATGGTTGTCCCACTCCCAAGGAGAATCCAATCCTTTATAATGGGTATGAGAGTGTGCTTGTCTCGTTTTTCTACAGGGACCATGAAGATACATCCACTCTCGCGCTCTGTGCCTCCAAAAATCCATTAGCCTTCAACGTGGTGTCCATGGTGATACTTACATGTACGCCCGTTTGCCGAATTTGAGTTCGTCAATTTCAACTGTAGTAGGCCAACCGGGTCCACCTAATAGAGAGGTTAAGAAGTCCTACGATAAACGGTAACGCTAACATTATTGACGTCAGTAAGTTGCCACTTGGCAAAGTCAATAACGCTCACTGCTAATCTTGCCCCACCGCGCAAAATCGTTTATGCCCAAGAGTCATCATTCAGTGTCTTCATAATAGTCAGTAATTGATTATTATGAAGACACCGAATTATGCCTCTTGGGTAATAGTTTGATGGTCGGTTTCGAAGCCGTTCGTTCCCCATCCTGGGAACCCAGGGCATTTCCACTCTGCATAGCGCGTTACAATGCCCTGGGGAAACCCACCCCGTTTCGGTGGGGAAGAGGGCTGTTCCCTCATGTGTACTCGCCAACTGGTAATTCACGAATAAACCATGCAATGCAGTGGGGGATCGCCACTTGATGTAATGGGCAGACATCGCGCCTAGTGCTGTAACGTATGCACACTAATATCTGGTGTTATGAGTTACCGGGTACCAGTCTCATAGCAATGCATCTCATTCCATAATTTATGCATGCTGTCGGAATGATAGCTGCCCCAAACACATGAACTGGATCATACCTTCGTGTATTGAACACGTCGGTACTTACCCATTATATAGATAATCCATGAGAACCATTTTTACGCGAAGTTAATTCAGGAATATTAAAAAATCCAGAGTAAACGGAACCAGAATTCGAGAATTTGGCGTTGGCAATGTTATGCCTTTATTGGTGAAGATATAGCCTAAATCAATTTGCCCTAATGTTTGGAGGACGTGAGAATATTAAAGTCAGAAACAATGATGTGTAACAACTATTTGCATCGGGTTTTTCAACGGCGATGATGAAAAACCCGATGCGAACCAACCGACGCGACGAAGTTTTGACGAACGTCAGGCCTAGTTGACGTCTCACTGGGCTTGGTGACGCCGCCCTGCCTTGATGACGCCACGCAGGAGAACTGCACTGGAGCACGACGGGAGGAAGCCTGATTATGACGTCATAATCATGCACAACGTTACTATGGTGTGCTTGGCGACATCAGGGCGAATACATCTACTTGACGACTGCGGTCAATTATGACGCCATCACCTCAGGTTTAATTTCATAAAATCCTCCTTAATTAATTACCTTTAAGTTCATTTTCCAAAAATTTCTAATTGTGGGCCATTAATTCAACCATATATTCATTCCACCAGTTGAAAGTGCTAAAAATTACACCGTATGTGAGATATTGTACACTGAAGTTAGACACGGCTGCCAGAACTATATAACGAAACGATGACGGTGTTCCACATCTGCTGTCTGCGTGCTGCGCATTGGCGCCGCTACGCGGCGTTCCGGGAACGTTGCGTCCAGCGAGTTTGTCTGCGAATCGAGGAATGTTTGAAACCACCATATTTGGGAGTGACCATGGCGGGATAGAAGCTTCGCTGTGATTGGTTGTACTCAGCGACAGATTTTCTGTCGCTAGTTCCACAGCGAAAAAGGCGCCAATTTCAACAGGGCCTCGGACGTGCGAGTAGGGGAGCGCGTTTTAGAGGACCTGTTGCAAGAGGATGTTCGTTCCCCCAAATTGACAACAGAACAGAGCAGAAGGTAGGTATATGCCAGTAAATAGATATGCCAAAAAGACCAGGATGGTCCCGCACGTGGTATGCCATTATTCGCCCACGTAACTGAGCACCGCCACTTGTATTACTGTGTTTTTAGCGCATAACCGAATGGGTGTACCTCCGGGAAGTGCGCGTAAACGTTATTGGACTCAGACTGGTATACAGGATGGCCCAAAAGGTTCCTACCCACCTCGGATTCGGAAATATTGTTCTTGGGACACAGATCCAGAATTCGAGAACAGTCCAAAATAATGTTCATAAGATACTTTTGCATCAACGCCATAGCAACAAATTCCTCTATAGAAGTCTCTGATAGATCATTTCATTTATCGAAGAATCAATACTGAACACGTTCGTTTTCAAACGTAAGTTCAACAAGACAGTTCATGCTGTCACTAACAGTCCTGACTTAATTCTCCTGATTGACTGATTCCAAAAGAGACAGCTTTGTCACAGGCCTAATGAAAGTTCCATTTGCTGTCTTTAGTTCAGTTGAATGAACTAATCGGTCTGTTCCTGGAAACACCCTCTGTACGTGTCCTAAACGCCAGTTTCTCCTCGGTGCCTTAACCAGTTCGTCAACGATCATGACGAGGTCGCCTTCTTGTAAGTTCTCTGATTCGTCTGTCCACTTTGGACGTAGTTGCACCACCAACCACTGCACGTGTCTCCAGCGTTTTCTGAAGACAGTAGCCATAACGTTTTTTGGTCCAAGATGGCGTCGTTCTGTTAACACGCGTTGTCTCAGGCTGGTCTAATTCCTTGCTAAATTGCCCTCCTGGTGACTTTTTTCGCTCGGTCATGGCACCTACGCTCATGTTCTAATCCTCGACGCATGGATAGGCCTGTGTTTAATCATTTTTGGCGATTATATTGAATATTTGTGACTTTGTCGTGTGGCCTCTCGTTCAGCGGCAGTCTGGGCTGTGTCGTGCATGCCGAGAAGGTTGTGAGTCATACACGTACTGTACACTACAGGGATTAAGCAGTGCTTTGTGTGTTGAAACGTGTGTGTTAATCCTTGGAGGTTAATCCCGTATAGTTGGAAGTGGTCAAACCCTGTGGACAGAGCGAGCTGTATCGAGCATGGGTAGGAATAAGCAAGGAAAGAAGGCCGACTCTGGCCAAAGTGTCGTAAGTACACCCGAGTCCGAGGAGAGGTTGGCTCCACCTCCAGATCCCCTGGGCGCGGCAGGTGGAAGTGTAGATGGTGCGTAACCACCCCTACCGCTGGGAAACGTAAGGCGTCGTCTAGCAGGTCTGGATCGTCTCCTCCATTAAAACGTCAGTCGTCACTCCCGGATTTATTAGCTCACCGGGGTGAGCTATTACGATGGTGAAGCGTCCGTCGTCCGTCGTCGTCCGGCGGCGTCCGTCGTCGTCCGTCGTCGTCGTGTTCCGTTAGCAGGGCACGTTTCGTAACCGCTGGGGCTATGGATCTGAAACTTGGTACATACATAGCCCTAGGTCAGATGACCTATGACACCAAGTTTCGGTCAGATTCGATTGTTGGCTTGGCCACCAGGTGGCCAAAACCAAAAACACAAAAAGTGCAATAACTCCTGAACTAATGACTGGATCATCTCCAAATTTTTATCATAGGTGTATCTAATGAGGATACATGACATATGTAACGAGTTTTTGATTTGACCTACTTTTCAAGGTCACAGAGGTCAAAGTTCGACAAAAGTGACGAACCTCTCACAGTTTGTTATTATTTCACCGAGCGACTTCATATTTTGCATAAACATGCATTGGAGGGGTACCTTTAAAAATACCAAGTTTCGGCCCGATTGGACATCCAGTATGGCCGCCAGGTGGCGTAACCTGAAAATCAAGTAAGTGCTATTACTCAGGAACGGCTTGACGCAGAGGGCTCAAATTTGATATTTACCTCCATCTAGATGACCTTTACATGCACGTCAAATTTCAGCCTGATTTGACTTCAAACATGGCCACCAGGTGGCGTAACCCAAAAATCATCAAAGTGCTGTAACTCAGGAACGCCTTAACCCAAAGCGCTCCAATGTGCTATGTGGGCCCCTGCAGATGACCTTTATGACCATGTGAAGTTTCGGCCCGATCGGACATCCAATATGGCCGCCAGGTGGCGTAACCCGAAAATCATCAAAGTGGTGTAACTCAGGAACGACCTGACCCAAAGCACTCCAATGTGCTATGCGGTCCCCTGCAGATGACCTTTATGTGCATGTGAAGTTCCGGCCCGATCGAACATACAATATGGCGCCAGGTGGCATAACCCAAAAATCATCAAAGTCCTACCTGGGAGTGACTTGACCGAGATTGCTCATAACACTGATATGTACCTCCCTCTGTCATTAGACTATTATGTCCAACCCGGTGAGCACATGGTCCATGGACCATTTCATTCCACAAAACATCGGTGACTGCCAATGAAGTGTCCTCCGCGATCGAGGAAAAGATTATCTCTACACTGTCAAAACCCGAGGTTACGGCACTGTTCACCAAATCACTCATTTCTCAGGTGCAGGAGAATCAGTTGAAACTCGAAAGGAAAATGGATGCAACCATCAGTGTAATTAAGGACGAGAATATTAAGCTTCGCGAGTTGCTTCTTGATAAACAGAAGGAAATTGACCAACAGCACGGCCTCACTGAACTCCTCAGGGAGGATGTTAAATCCCTGAGAGTAGAGCTAAATGAGCTTGGATCTCGCGGTCCGATCGCGGACGTCGCTGCTCTAAAAGCCCAGTTGTCCGACTTACGGGAACTGGTTGCTGATTCGAACGATGAGACTGAGCAGTGTGGCAGGCGCAATGCTCTGAGATTTGGCAACGTGCAGTTTGCCGAGATCATCAACGGTGACACTGACAAGTATATTCTTGATCTGTGCAATACGCATCTCCGGCTCAATGTGTCATCGAACGACATTTCAAGGTCCCATCTCTCCTCAGCTGTGACTGGCGGGAAGTGTCAGCTCATATGTAAGTTTGTGTCCTATAACGTGAGACGGCGAATAATCAAGGCTCGATCGCGGTTAAGTGGGTCAGGAGTTTTCATTACTGAGGACCTAACGGTAAGACGTTTCCGAACTGTCTCAAAGCTCAATAAGCACCGTAAAGTTGGCAATATCAACAGTGTCTGGAGCGTCGATGGGCGAATTTACTTCAAAATTAAAGACAATAGTGATGTTATCAAAGTCCGGTACGTGAGTGAACTTCCGGAGTGGCTGAAGGTCGATCCTCAGCCAGGCACTCGAGGGGACTAAGTTAGTGAACTGTATATTGTTGCAAATATCCTTCCTTTGCTAACCTATTCAGGGGTGCTCTTACCCATCACTGCCTGCGATAGTCTATTGGGGTTAACTTCTTATTGCCCCCTGTGGGTTTTGATTTGTCATGAATCCATGCTAACCTAGGCTCTTTCATTATTGCAATTTACGTTGTCGTTTCTGTTAAATTCATGCCATGTCTTTTCAACTCAGTGGTATAACGAACTCACGGAAAGATCTTTCAATCGCGTTTTATTCACCTGAACGTGTCTTTTTCTCAGTAGTAGCCTGTTTATTAGGTTTAACTAGCAAATATGGTATTTTCATTGATTGTGCACGCTTGCCCCCTTGGTGTTACAGGGGGGGGGGGGACTTCTCTTTTTGCATACTCGAGACATCTCGCATTTTATCTATGTTTGAATTATGTTCTATAGACTTTTCTTTTGCTGTGTGTGCCCATTCCATGTGTTGTGTGCGACCTGGCTTGAGCGGGTGATCCACTGTCGCGATTTTGGCTTGGGACGTGGTTGCGTTCCCTTGCGGTTACCTTATAGGGACTTCCGCTTGCCATATAGGGTGATCGCGGGGGGTCGCGGCCCCGTCTCGGGCCCGGGTCGCGGCGGTGGATTCGCCGCTTAAGACACATCATTCTCGTGTTCGCTTTTTCGAGCTTATCAAATCACCTGTATCTCGTTTTTGGCACATGCGGTATACATGTATTCTGTTCAAGTAAACCCCTTTACTGATAGAGGGACATATGTAACATTTCCTCCGTAACCAGTTGTGAATTCTCTGTATGTCAGTTAGATAGTGCTTTTTTCCCTGTTGGTTGTGTTTGTAATTCTCTTTTGCCAGTATCATCTGCGCCCGGCGCCTGGATCTGTCCTGATCTTTTGGCCGACTGTGTTTATTTATTATAATGAATTCAACTTAATCACCTCGACTTTGAGTTTGGGATTCACGGCTTGTCCCCTGCCATGTCTCATAATCGTGCATTTGGCTTCCAGAACTACCTTTTCTCTGGTATCGTGCGGGCCGTGGGTCTCAACCTCCCTTCTTGTATTTGTTTAATTCTGTTCACGGGACCTGTCCATGTCAACTTATATATGGACATCAGTTTACAATTCTACCATGTTGTTCAGCCGTTGCTAATCCTTTTCATAGTGTCAGTTTTCTTTTTTCCTTTGTGTATTACAATGGCAGCTTTCAGGGGTCATAACAACTTCTTCATCGATGGGGATTGAGTTGGTTGTTTGGAGGGTTTGAAGTCCATGTTTGGCCTCCTATGTTTGTGTCTTGTTGTACTGACTGAATGGGTATTGGCCGGTGTGGCCGTTGCTATATCTGTTGTTACTTTGAATAAATATAAGTTTAGGTCGTCTCCTTCCTGTTTACTCTGTATAGGATCCGTTTGTACTCTCATCGTGTTACTTACTCCTGGTTTACCTAATATCTTGTTTTGTATGATGAATCCGTGTCTTGCACAGCAGTTGCTTCTCTTATGCAGTGACATTCACATGAATCCTGGTCCACAAGGCCTAAGAGACAGGCTCAATATCATGTATGCCAATGTCAACAGTTTGATGGCCGAGGAAGGACGTAGATTCGATGAACTGAGTCTCAGACTAAAGTCTGAAGACATCGATATTGCATGTCTCAGTGAATCCGGCTGTAATCTGAATCTGTCCACTATTAACATAGATGGCTATCATGATCTTGCCCCAAGTCTCTACAGACAAACTGGCCGTGGTCTTCTTGTTTACGTTAAAGAATCTTTAATTATTCAAAAGGCGCCTTGACCTTGAAACGGAAGATTGTCTTTGGCTTGAGGTGAGATCTAGTCATAATAGAATACTAGTCGGTGTGTTTTATCGCTCTCCGTCCCAGACCCCAACTGTGAGGGACGCTTTTTTTAAAGACCTTGACAACTGTATGAAGAAGGTTCTCAAGAGTAAGTCCGGTCTTGTGATGTTTGGGGGCGACTTTAACGCCAGAAGTAAACACTGGTGGGCGGACGATTTAAACTCCGCCGAGGGTAACATGTTGTATGATCTTTCCGTCAACCATGCCTTGTACCAGTTAATGCATGAACCAACCCGTATCACCAATACTTCAAGTTCCTGTTTAGATCTGATCTTCTGTAATGCCCCTGGCTATATTCTTGATTCTGCTGTATGTGCACCGATCTCCTTTTCGGATCATAGTTCTACTCAAGCAAATATTGAATTTTCATCCTGTGACAAACCTGACCATACAGTAAAAAGAGTCTGGAAGTTCCACCGAGTCAATATCCCTGGTTTGAATGCTGCTGTGTCCAACTTCGACTGGGATTCTGTTTTGGACATAGATAGTCCTGAGGAGGCAAGCGCTCGCTTCTCAAGATCCATTATGTCTATTTTTGAGAGCAGCATTCCACATTATAATAAGATGATAAAACGTAATGACATGCCTTGGATGACCACGAATGTAAAGCGCGCATTAAATTTTCGTAACAAATCTTACAGAAAAATGGTTAAAAACAAAATCCCCGCAAATGTCGACGTTTTTAACGAATCTGTAAGGAATGTGCGCAATCTCATCTCCGAAGCCAAAAAGACCTACCGAAATAAAATCTGTGATTCTTTAAATGATACGTCGGCTGGGTCAAGAAACTACTGGCATGTTTTGAAGCAGCTCCTGGGTGGAAAGTTCAGTTCGGGTATTCCCGCCATTACATGTTCTGGTTCCATATTTGACACTAGTGCTGACAAATGCAGGGTTTTTCTTCAAAAATTCAGTGCCAAATTTCATCGTGACTTGAATCTTGCCGTCCCTGATTTCCCATCCAGAACTCACGCTGTTATTGACCATGTGGTCATTCACCAGGATAGTGTTAGGAAACTTTTGTTAAACCTTGACTCATCTAAACAGGGCGGTGAAGATGGGATTACCAACCGTTTACTGAAATTAGTTGCCTCGTCGATAGACAAACCTCTTTGTGAACTTTTTAATATTTTACTGAATCATGGTTGTTTTCCTTCAAATTGGAAACTTGGCGTTGTAGTTCCAATTTATAAGAATAAGGGATCGAAGGCATCAGCAGATAGTTATAGGCCTGTCACACTTCTAAATTCCATTTCGAAAATATTTGACAGGCTTCTTTACGATAGTATCTTTGGTCACCTAAAGCAGCATGATTTGTTATATGAGAAGCAATCCGGCTTCCTGCCTGGCCATGACACCCAGAAACAGTTACTGACTATTGTTCATATGATCCTTAGAAATACTGATTCAAGGAAAATCACCCGTGGAGTAGTTTTAGATATTGCTGGTGCCTTCGATGCCATACCACATCAATTATTATTACACAAGCTGGAGTCCTACAGGATTAAAGGTAATCTTTTAATGCTTCTTCGGTCGTATCTTTCGGGTCGCCTCATTAGGGTCAGAGTCAATGATTATTATTCGGAAGCATCCGATGTCGATTTTATCAATTGTGGAGTGCCTCAAGGATCAATTCTCAGTCCTTTGTTATTCCTGATTTACATCAATGATCTCAAAGACGAAGTACACAATTGCTCTCTTTACCTTTATGCGGACGATTGCTCTTTGTTCTTGCCAGTTGGATACCATGATAATGCCGATCAATCTACAGATCTTCTTCACAGTGATTTAAACAGACTTGAGAGTTGGTCACAGCGGTGGAAATTAGATTTTAAAGCTGGCAAGAGCAAAGAAGTTATTTTCCATGCTGCTAGCAGGCCACCCAACGTTTTTAGCCCTCTTATACTTAATGGTGACCCCATACCTAGGGGACTCAAGCACAAACACCTGGGATTAACTCTTGACAGCACACTCACCTTTAGCGACCATTTGCATGACATCATCACGAAATGTAATAATCTTTTGAATCCGCTCAAGGGGCTAAAATTTGCCATCAGCTCAAAGCACCTTGAGAAAATCTACTTGTCATTTGTACTTCCTCACCTGGAATATGGGTCAATTATTTTTGATGTTGCCAATGTCAGCCTGCTTGCCAAACTCGATCAAATTCATTATCGGGCTGCACTGATCATTTCCGGATGTCCGTTAGGTACCAGTTGTGTTAAGACTCTCGACTGCTTGGGCTGGATGTCTCTTGCCCAACGCAGAAGAGAAAAGAAATTACTGTTGATGTTTGATTTTGAACGCCGGTTGCTGCCGACCTATGTTCACAATGCCTTCTCTCATTATATTAATCCAGTTCAAGATCAGAGGTTACGCCATCCTCAGTTGTACAGGCTCCCCTTCTCTATGTCCAGCAAACTTTCTAGATCAACCATACCGAGTTCAATCAAACAGTGGGAAACATTACCTATTGAAATAAAATCCAAGTATTCCAGGAACTCTTTCAAATATAACACGCGGGTCTTCTTAAACGGGAAAAAGAATAAGTTGGCCACGACTAAATTGAACATGGATCGAAACCTTGAAATTAACCTTAATAGAACCAGATGCGATTTCATCTTTAGGGCTCACCTCTTTTCTCATAATTTTGCTGGCATTAATGATCCTACATGTCAATGTGGACATAGGTCTCAGTCAACTCAACACCTGCTCTTCCATTGCCCTCTCATCCTACAATTACGTACTAGACTTTTTTCTGACCTTGAAAAGCTGCCGTACTTCACTTCTACTTATTCCAGTTTTACCCGCCTTGATCAGCGAATGAGGATGTTACTGTTTGGTAGTCAATTACTCCCGCATCAAGTTAATGTTCAGCTTATCAGTATTATCTCAAAATTTATTACCGATGCCCAAATCCTCTTGAATGCTAATTGATATTTTACTCTTAGTGTTTTCCTTTACCTTGTAAGTCTCAATTTCGCCAATCTTATCGTTTCCTTCAGCATCTGTAAAACATCCCGTTCGGAATCATGGCCGGTCACCTGTTGTTGTTCATTTATCTTGTCTTGGACTCGACTTTTAGATGGCTTGTCAGAGCTAATAATGCTTACCTCTCTGCCTCAGCTCTGACAGGCCAACTTATGTATCATGTACAGTCATTTCATTTGTCTCAATAAACCTTACATATCGGGTGGGCCAAAAAAAACGCATCGAACTTCAAATCTTGATTTCTCAACAACTGTCTATTATAATTCAATGCAATTTGGTACCGAATATTGTAAAGATGTTTTGTTTCACCTGTGAAATTTTTGCATTGATGCCTTTGGTATTAGCACCGTCTCACTCAATTTAAAAATCATTGTAAAAATGTGTGATTCCGGAATCCAATAAGATAGGAAAAACACGTCCCGAACTTCAAATTTCTGTTTCTCAATAACTATTCATTATAACCCAATGGAAATTCACTCAGTACTGTTCCGTGGCTATGCTTCTAAAATGTGAAAGTTTCAACACATTATCTTTGGTATTAAGATTGTGGTGCCAAATGTAAAAACCATAGTAATCATTCATCACATTTTAGGAGACAATGGCAAACTTCGAAACGCTCGATTCCAATATGGCGTTATAGTAATGAGCGCCACAGGGTAGATATTAAAGTTATTGGTTTAATACTTTCACATATTAGGGGCAATATCATGGAGCAGTGTTAGGCAAAATTTCATTGAGTTGTAGTAAATCTTTTATGAGAAATAAAAATTTAAAGTTTAAGAATTTTTCATCCACCCGTATTTTACTGGGTTCCGGAATCGCATTTTTTTAAACTGATATTTAAATTGAGTGATACGGTCCAAATACCAAAGGTATCAATGCCAAAATTTTACATGTTCAAGAAAACATCGTTAAATGACACGATACCAAATTTCATTGAATTATAAAGGACAGTTGTCGAGAAATCAAGATTTGAAGTTCGATGCGGTTTTTTGGCCCACCCGATATATATATATATATATATGATGTCAGGTGCAAAAGCACAAGTCAAAAAGTGAAATACCGTAACGGGCCTGTGAAGTTCTAATTCCTCGCTCACAATACTTGAAACAATGATCAATTTGTTCACTGTCATCCGGGCTTCCGATACTAATTCTGTCAAAGGATTACAAAATTGCTGTGTATTTGAATGCATCTTCCCATGGACTAAAAAAAAGATGGTTTCTGGAACTGTCTCGGAATGGCAGTTTGACTTGCTGACTTTTTGGTATAGGGTGGTGCCGTTGAATCTGCATCTCCGATACTGCACTTTTAGACTTGCATCTTTGTACCAAATGTTATTTCATACCCAAGCGGGATATTGATTTGAAATTCACGTCATCTCTTAGTCTTATCAGACCCCTAATTTTGGTGCAGTTACATCGTATTCTATTTGTTACTTCATGAGATATTGAACTTTGAAAAGTTGGACGTTTTTTTTCTGGGACACCCGACATAACGGGTTTTTGACTTGACGTACTATGAGATACGTAACAGGTTTTTGATTTGACCTACTTTTCAAGGTCACGGAGGTCAACGTTCAAAATTTTGTCATGTGGTGGCACGTTTTGTGGCTATCTGACGTAGTATCTTCAAATTTGGTGTGATCATGTATGTACAATGTACATGTATTGTACCCTCTATGTGTGCATCAAATTTTCATTTTTGGTTTTCAAGATAGCCGCTTCTAAGGTACACCTGGCAAAATGGCTGTGAATTAATTCTGTTTGGACTTCTGGTTAATTTAGAATACTCCCTTCAAGCTTGGCAATTTTGTGCTGTAAAGTGATTCTGGATCAATACTGGATCAATACGTTGGAACAATGGTAATCAAGATTGGTGAATGAAATGAGCGACGTTGAATACAAGGATAAAGAGCGAAAAGGATGCACTCTCGTAAAAAACGGCTCTGGAGACTAAGTGGGAATTACGAATCAATGGCGAGAACCTTCAAGTGGTGAAAAAAATCAACAATGGATAAAGAATCGATCTGGATTTATGCAAATCGATATTGCTGTTACTGTTCTGTTGCGGCGATTTGCGTCATTCCTGGGAAGATGTCATACACTTTCATTTGGTTCTCACTGACTACATGCCTGATCACTCAACACCAGTCGTTGGAGAGTGAGGTGTTACCTCTACAACAGCGTTCATGGCCTGCACGACAGCGCGTTGCTGTCTACTGTAGTAACAACGTTCGCTGTGTGTACAGCGCAAATTTCATGGCCGGATCTAGGATTGACAGAAAGATTGGCGGCGCAGCTCGACAATTTGAGTGCTTTCGATGCATTTTCCTGGCACATCTGAGAGCAAAATGCTCTTAATATTTGAATTTTTTCTTCCTAATAAAAAATCATTGCTCTGCCAAAAATAAGCCACCTCTCCCCTAGATCCGGCCCTTACTTTTGGTGCAAACTTCCAGTCGTACCGTCGCTATTCAAAAGCAAGATGCAAGGACTTGTTGTTTGCCGTCTTTCTCGCATTCTTACGATTAACCCTTCAGGTGTTATCCACGAGGAGTGCAGTGATGAGAGCGCCTGCAGAAATCTTTCGCTGGCAAATGGAGAAGGCCTCACTACCAAATGACGAATGTGCAATTAGGAATCGAGTACTAGTATATGGTAATCTTTGCCAATCTTTCTTCCATCCATTACGCCAGAAGCATATGACACCCATTTTGGACCCCGTATTGTGCAATGATATTGCCTGCGTGTGGTCGCTTAAAGTCGAGTTCACATACATGTATAAAGATGTAGAGGTATACGGTATACGGACACGCTGGCGAACAAATGTTTATGGTCATGAACCCTTTATTAGGCCATTCATATACCGTAACTATACCTCGAAGTGAATTCAGCCTTAGGCCTATTTTTCTACATGTACACTCATGGAAAAAAGTAAATGGACAGCAGTTTTTCTTGAATATCTCAAAACCAATGCAATGTAGGAGGCTGGGCCTAACATATGTAATAGCAAATTTTCCTGGCTGTCCAGAAATTCCAGCGAAATCCGCCTTTGAAAGGAGGAATTTTGTAAAGTCATGTTTTTCGCTACTTTTTTATTTGCAGGTTTTCGCTGACAATTTTTATAGCAGTGTTCCTCTCATCGAGAGCTTTCATACCATATCTTAAAACTTCAGTTATTTGAATTAGAAAGGTGGTTTTAGACCACTTTTATCCAAATTATGCACATGCCAGAGACACCTTTGACACATTCCCTTGCTGTCATTGTCCTGTTGAATAAATAAGAGTAAATTGCCATTCAATAGCTGTTTGTGTGTTGACATATGCCTGTGGTAATAGGCATCCACTCAGTTAATAGGACAATTTTTAAAGGTCTTGGGCCGTATTCAAAAAGGGTGATCATCGCGCGATTAAGACTTAGACGTGTATAACTGCACTAAATGCACACACTTCTTCATGCATTTGACGAAGTTACACGCGTCTACGTCGTAAACAGCCTTTTTGACATATCAGAAAGTTTGTCCCAGTTTGTTTCATGTGCCGGTGGCTAAAAATTGCACACGATGACGCGGCGTTAGCTTGAGGTGGGCCGTTCCATTAGCTTGAGAGGGGTGTGCGGTAGTAGGCCTAGAAGAAGCAAATGGGTCTGATCATGCTGATGAGTATCCAGGTTCAGAAGTATGGATTTTAGGGGAAGATTAGAATGGACAGAATCCTTCATTTAGGCCACGACTTTTGATGGTGTACTTTCTCAGCCCGTGCAGACATAGACAGCGGATTTTAATCGAAAGGGTCACTTTCATTGAAACTACATTGCGTTATATCTCTGCCGCTAGATGGCGACGCCGTACGATCTCGTAAATGAAACAGACTTTCTGATATGTACGGCCCCTGGTCTTCACCACACTATTCAAATAACGTCAGTTTACATCAATTAAGTTTACCCAAATGGATTGTCACAAGTGGAGCGTGTTAAAAATTGACCCTTGTAAGAAATTGACCCTATAGCCTTTTTTACACGGTGCCGGTGCGTTCCGGATCGAGACTAGATCGAGGAGGGTTCGGTTATTTTTCCCCGTGTAAAAGCGATACAACTGACCTCCACCTTCCTCGGGCCAGTTCAGTTCGCCGCGTGAGTCTCGGGAAGGTGGAGGTAGGCTCATGCTGGTTATTCTCTCGTGTAAAAGCAAACCGACCTCCACCGACCTCGTGCGGGATTGAGCACGCTACATATGAATGGCATCACTGGCGCATTGCTGTAAGTTACCTGTGAAGAAATCACGCACGAGATTTCTCAAGCACTACTCATGCTGTTAGAAGCATAGTTTATCGATTGTAAGTGATTATTTTTGCGATATTTCTTACTTGCGATAACTGTAAATGTTGATACCCGCCATCTGGTGGCACGCATTTGAACGAACCGACCTCGAACTAGATCGAGGCGGGTTCGGCATGTTCGGTAACCCGCACCGTGTAAAAGCGATCAATCCATCCTGAACCGAACCCGCCCGAGGAGGGTGGAGGTAGGTTTCCTCGAACCAGCACCGTGTAAAAAGGGCTTTTGACAACTACCTTCCATGTCGATATGGTTTTGCTCATTCATTGTGAAGTAGAAATGACAACACAGCTCATAATATGTCGGAGAGGGCTGTTTCAAAGGTGTATCGGGCGTGTGCAGAATAATTTAGATAGAAGTGGTCTAAAACTACCTTTCTAATTAAAATAATTGAATTTTTAAAGGAGCACGGTATTGCCACTTTTTCTCGACAGCCGGCGCCACTGTGCCACTCTCCAACGCAGGGATCAACGACGTATTGGCGAGTTGTCCCGATTTCCTCCGTACATTTTGTAATGCATTTCTGTAGTTCGTATTACTGCTGCTAGGTGGCTCCCTCTAGGTCGGCAGTCAAATAACGCATTTGAGATCCAATACCGTGCTCCTTTAAGATAAGATATGAAAGCTCTCGATGAGAGGAATACACTGCTATAAAAATTTTCAGGGAAAAAACCAGCAAATAAAAAAGTAGCGACAAACATCATTTTACAAAATTCCTTCTATCAAAGGTGGATTTTACCGGATATTCCAGACCTTCATATCATCAGATAACCAGGAACATTTGCTATCACGTTAGGCCCAGCCTCCTGCATTGCATTGGTTTAGAGGTATTCAAGAAAAACTGCTGTCCATTTACTTTTTTCCATGAGTGTACGTATCGATTATAAAACAACAAGACTACGATGTTCTCCTGAAGACGACTTCAGAATTAAATCCTCGTTTAAAATCGGAATTTATCGAAATTCGTCGCTTCTAATTCGACTCGGACCCACAGTTCATATATAACAAGAAATGTTTTAACAAAAACATAGGGCGCCGGGCGGTGTTTGAACTTCCTGATTGGTTTGCTATTTTGAGACTTTTAAGTGTGTAGGAATTTTGATTGTGATAACGCCAATATTGAACGGCGCATGCTGAGATCGTGCCACTACATTTTGATCATGATGATGCGAGGATTTCAAAGGTCACGGATGAGGTTCTCTGCCAAAACTGACGTCGTTGCTGAGGTGAATCGGCTGGCGTAGCTTAGAAGCACAGCGT
>NMRB01000554.1:321961-337885 GCA_002633025.1 Notospermus geniculatus
TCAAGAAACATGCACGTCTATTTTGTTATCTCTAATTTGCTGTCAAAAATGGCCGAACACGAAGGCCTTGGTCATATCGTGAAGGAAAACGGTGGTAAGGATGATAAAATGAGTCCAGAGGATAGTCATACAATGTACATACGATGTATTTTCATGTCCACTGGGTACCTCATACATAATGGTTATGGTATACAACCGATGTATTGTTTACTTTACTATGTATTGTTTACTTTGTATTGTTTACTCGAATGAACTGCCTCTGTTTCGCAGACCATGTTCCGCCCCCTGAAGGCTTCACCTACCGACAGGGTGACTGCTTAGGGAACGACTTTTATAATGCAACGCATCCCCCAGTTCCATTTAAGTTATGTTTGGGACTATGTACCAAGATGAAATCCTGCCTTAGCGTCCAGTATACTGCATATAGAGAATGCTGGCTAAAGTATTCCCAATGTCTTTCCACTACCAAAGATCTTTGGTGGAAAAATACGTACGACAAGCAAGGTAGGTTCAGGTAGGGCCTTCTACTGCACTTAGGAAGCATCTGCATTTCTCAATCACACTGATAGCTTTTCTTTAGAAGTCAATCTCCAGGCAGAACAAAAAAATGATATACCGGTACTTAGAAAAAAGAAATAAAAAAGATAACGCTTTGTAAATTAAATTGAACGCGTTGCATTAGGAAATGGTAATTGCTAAATGTAAGTTAATATGCTTCAGAAGTAATCTTTTTTTATTGTTCTCCAGTCACAAAACTGTACACATCTCTTTGTTTCACACACACAGATGTATCCATCCGTGGCAACTTCAAGTCACAAGAGGCGCCGCCTACAGGGAGACTTTTGCAAACGATACCGACCATTGTTTCTCTACTTCGTTGCGCCGATTCGTGTTTACTGCGTCAAAACTGCAGCGCCTTCATATACGATAAAACATCGAAGAAATGTCATCTTTTTGATTGTGTCAAATATTTAAATGCATTGTACCCTGTCCCGTTAGGCAACAACAAATTTTTGACTGTGACTGTACCATAAAACTTTGGAAGTCGTCCTTGGCTTTTAAGATTCGTCAGTTGATGAGCATCTTTGGAACTTTCATCAATTTGCCTCGTTTGCATTGTACATGTCGCTTTAGAATGAAAGTTCACATGCAATCACTTACGTGTACACGTACATGTCCAGTCTGTGCATAAATGATCAACGCAACTTTGAGTGAACTAAAAACGTCATGTACATGTAGGGTCGTATTTTAGAACGTTCCTCAACGTTAAGGTCGACTTTAAGTCTATTGTAAAACCATCGAGAACAATAGATTTAAGGTGGACCTTAATGTTAAGGAACGTACTAAAATACGGCCAGTAGATTAGTGAGTATTGGCAACCCCCGATGTACGTGTACATGTAGGTCTCAACGATTACACACACTTATAATTTGTTCCTCTCTAGTCAGACAATAGAAAAGCGCAGCTAACCTAAATGTAATCGTTTGTGTATCAGGGTGATTGAGAAAATTCTCTCGTGTATGGTAGGCCAGAGTGGACGTAATTTTTATTAATGGACCCATTAAATGCTATTTAATGGATACATATATTCGGGCAATTAATGGGTCCATTATTTCAGCCAATAGCGTCTTGTTTTATACGCACTCATTAAATCGAATATATGTACTCATTAATTCGAGTATATTTACCCATTTAATCGAATATATGTACTCATTAATTCGACGATACAGACTTAGTAAATCCAGCACAACTTCCTCCGGTAAATACCGGATTCCACCAATCAGGATTCAGTTTTATTTGGACCCATTAATTCGCACCACTTCACTTCCGCCAATAAAACTGAATCCTGATTGGTCGAATCTGGTATTTACCAGCGGAAGTTCGTGTCGGATTTTTTTAAAAATGTATAAAAGTTATTCTCGCCTACTTTGCATGCAGTGATACTATCATTAACAATAACATTGTTGAAATTTTTAAAACTAAGAGAGTCAAGAAGCGAAATGTTTCTATGGAATTCAACTAATGATGGAAAATATTCACACGGAAATGTATTGTTTATTGATTGATTATTTCTGCCCTAATAAATGTGAACAGCAAACATTATTTAGAGCGATTGAAACAATTTGTGCAATCAAGAAAAAAGCTTAATGGGTGTTGAAATATGCAGAAAGTGAAGATCTTGTGACAAATATAGTCCCTTATATATGTGTTGAAGGAATATTTTTTAGCTCTTCGTTTGCAGCGATATTCTGACTGAAGAAACGTGGACTGTGTCCTGGATTAACATTCAGTAATGAACTTATTAGCAGAAATGAAGGCTTACATTGTGAGTTTGGATGTTTGCTGTATGATAAATATAAATAAAGAAACATCACATCTTTTAAAAATCATTAAAGATGCAGTTGATGTCAAAAACGAATTTATCAATGATGCCCTGCCTAGACATCTTATCGGTATGAATAGTGAGCTACTGTGTCAGTATATCGAATTTGTAGCTGACATGTGGATTACAGGATTAGGATTCCCAAAACAATATCATGTCGAAAATCCTTTTCCATTTATGGAATCTATTAGTATAGGAGGTAAGACTAACGTTTTTGAGAAGACAGTGAGCGAGTATAAAAAATTTGCATCGCTGATAAAAAGTATTTACCTTGGCCCTTGGATTTTTAAAAATGGTAGCTTTGTCAGCTGATTGTAGTATTAATTGTAAAATGTTTGTGATAATCATTGTAAAAAGATTGTGATAATAATTTGTAAAATGATTGTGATAATTATTATAAAATGATTATGAAAATAATTTTTACATTAAATAAATGGATAATCATGATGTACAGTAGTCTGAGATTAAAAAATGTAACAATTATCTCGAGAAAAAAAGATCCGAAAGGTGTGATTAGCCTGGTTCCACTTGCCTCCACAGATGGCGTTGGGGTGGGAGAGTGTGAGACCAGGTACGCGGTTATCAAAAAGCCCTGAATTTAGGGCTTTTCTGACGTCACCAACGGTCGACGTGTCACGTGATATCAAGACAAGATGGCGACGTTGTTTTGGGCATTCGGTGAGAAAGTTTGGATTTTTCTTTGATTTCTAAGGCTGCGCTGCCAGAAATTAACAGAAGACGTAGTCCTGGTTGTGTTGTTACACTGGACTGAATCCACTCCAGGCAAAATGCATTCGATATGCTTTGGAAAGTGACACTATGGCCGTGCTTCCCACTGCACACTGCCACTGGATATGGTAAATCGTCACGCCAATAATTTGAGTTGTTGCCTTTCGTCATATCATCATGTCCAAGGAATCCTGACAAAACTGTGATTATATACACAACCCTTAATTCCATAATAGAGGACAGACAGTGATAATACCTTAGAAATCAAAGAAAAATCCAAAATTTCTCATGGAATGCCCAGAACAACGTCGCCATCTTGTCTTGAAATCACGTGACACGTCGACCGTTGGTGACGTCAGAAAAGCCCTGAATTCAGGGCTTTTTGATTACCACGTACCTCGCCTCACACTCTCCCACCCAAACGCCACATGTGGAGGCCAGTAAGTGGAACCAGGCTAAAAGTGTGATGTGGGGTAAAAAACGTATATGGTCAAATGAATAAAGGAAAGAAGAAGAAAGATCCTGATGAACCTGAGTCAGAAACACAATTAAATACAATTTATTATATGTATCCGATGTGTTTAGTGGCCGCGGCCGGGAAGACCGTCGCCCCTAGATTTTCTAATTATACACGTTCCCGGCCAGCAAGTAGCGCGCATAGGCGTAACCAAAATGTCCTTGAAGCCTAACTTTTCACACCCACATTGGTCAGACGTCCCATGTCGTTTTTCCCATAAATGAAACGCGAGTCAAGCTTCAATAAATCTTGTTTCAATGAACTTGATATGTTATTTTCTCTTCAATTCTCCACCCCGAGGTAGTTGTCGAACATGACCCTTGTAGGATTACAAATCATGCACTGCTACAGGACCTTTTGTAAGATTGCGTTCTGTATCTTGCCGGGAACATTGCGTAATTAGAAAATATAGGCACGACGATCTTCCCGGCCGCGGCCACTAAACACATCGGATACAGTAAATTATTCCATTTGCAACATTTGGTGTAGGACTTGCAGTGTATGTTAAATTTTTTTTCAAAACCAAAAGAGAAAGAGTTACCTAAGCCTGTACCTAGACCTAAACAACAAGAACGAGAAATTTAAAACTTTTATGTTATAATAAATGGCTCTTTACCATGCTGCTGTTCTGCCAGGTCTTACTGTTGGATATGGAATGGCAGCTAAAAAATTGTTCAAATCAAATATTGGTGACCCGAGTCAACCAGATTTGACTGAAGCCTTCAAACTAACAGCTGCCGTTACTCTTGCTATCATGACTAAGAGTTATTTGGAACAACAAGCGATACTTCCAAAAGATATTTCTAAATAAATGGCGGCTGGTATAGCTATGATAGTTGGTGGCGCTATTGCAAAGGCCACTGCTGTTATAGGAGGGAATGCCCTCTACCATGCATTAGATGCGCAGAATGCTGCAGAAGAACGAAAACGGCATGATTTAGCGATTGAAAAATTAAATAAACAATCTGCAGAGTGGAGTCAGCATAGAATTAAACATTTAGATTTTTGGCAGAGCAGAAGCAGAGAAAATGCAAGCTAGGTCAGATATGATGGATGGAAGATGCACCTAGAACATATGATAGAATCAATCCTAGGCCTGAATTGACTAAATATTACCAACCTAGCCAGGCACAAACAAATTATGAACAATCTTATATCGCCGCTTGTGTTATTGGATCAGCTGTTTTATCAAAATTTAGCCTATATTAATAAATGGCTAGTGAATATAAACCGTTTGAAGACCCTGATTATGAAGAATTTGGTAGACCTTTTGAGTCTCCAGAATATGATCCAATACGAGTAGGCCTAAGGGCTTGATTCTTTGAAGTATGTATCAGGCAAGTATTTGGGGGACCTTCACTAGGATATGAGACAAGGGCGATGAATTGAATAATGTCGAGTGAACTCTTTACAAAGTTTAAGGACAGTGACCTCACATTTCTCTTATGTTGTGACTAGACACACTGCTTGGAAAAGTAACCACACAGAAATGAGACCTGCCCCTGTTCATTTCAGCTGTTTTCGGAGACACTCATAAAAGCTGTGGTTACACTACATAAATCCCCGTGCTTTCCCCGGGGATTTTGCGGTTACACCTATAAATCGCCGAGTCTAAATATACCCGTGTCTGAAATCCCCGTGCTTATTAGCCCCAGCGATCTCGAAGGGGGGCAACGCCAGGGCTATTTAGACACGGGGATTTTATGTAGTGTAACCGCGAAATCCCCGTGCTTATTTGTAGTTCCAAGCACCCGGCGACAGACGGCGATGCAAATCGATGAGTCCTGCGCCTGCGTATAGGATATTTCACGCCTCCAGTAGCCACCCGATGACAGAGAGTTGCCTACATGTAGTGCCCCTATCGCCGGGATACGGAACTTATTACCAATCGCACTTTTAGTAGTGTAACCGCTCGCCGTGTCAACGCCGTGTTTTTCCTGGTTCGGAAAAACCCCGTGTCTCAAAAAGCACGGGGATTTTGGATAGGTGTAACCACGGCTAGTGGCCAAGATATGGAGGAATCATTTGACCATTACCATGATTACAAGCTGTTACAGCAGTATGGAGTATAGGCAGGGACTCCTGTCCCCTCTGTAAGAATTGGTCAGTCCATTCCCCTTTGCACAATAGCTATTTAGGCCTACTGCCAAAAGGCTATTCAGTGCAGCCCTTGGATAAAACAGAAACTTGAGAAATCTTACTGTAAAATGATGCATTTGCAACCATCCCTGTATGAAAAACCTCACTTTTTACTAGCTGATGTAACAGTACAAAGTCCAGGCTGTACAGAGATGATGTGTTAGAACGAGCTGCTAATGACTGCTTTATCCTGCAGAGCTGTAAAGTACTAATTACAGAAAGTAGTGAAACAATAGGAGCTGGTTGATATTATGTCAGGAACATTGATATGGACCACAGTGTCAACCGTGAAACTCTCAACATGATAGCTGTACTACTTTCCGAGATTTCCCCAAAGTTGAAAGCTTCTGTTATGTTATGTTTAAAGTCCCCAGCACCTTTTAATCAAGTAGCATTATTCTTGCTAATTGTCGTTTTCTGAGAAATTCATAATACAGCTAACAGTTATGGGTTGCAAACATCAAAATTACCTTTTTCTGACACATCCGTGCATCTTTCGTCTCCAAATACGTTTCTCTCCTTCTGCTCATCTGACAAACAGAGTCGAAATCTTTCAGTAGGACAACAAAGGTTCTACATTTCAGCTGACAACAAATTACAGCACAGGCGAGAAATGACGTAACATTCTGCTGTGGTATGTCCGATGCTAAAAGAGCCCAGTGGTGCACCAGCGTAATACGTCTGAACCAAAACCTTGAAGATCATCTTAAACAATGGTACAGATATTTTCTTTGTCACACTGTACATTCTTTTTTGGCAAACTATCCCCAGACCTATATTTTTGCCAGAAAACAGTGGCCAGGGCGAGGATACTGCGCTTTATTACGTGCTTCGCAGTGAGAGCGAATGTAAGCACAGGTACGACAGGCATCTTCAACTCCAGATACAGCAGCGAATGTAAACAGTAGCCCCATTGTCATTTTATCACCTTATTCTTCGAGTGACGACGAATTTCGATGTGTTGTGAAGGCGGTCCTGATCAGAGACTCTCAAGAAGAAGAACTCTGACCGGATCAAGCCACTCCTTAGCTGTGGTTTACACTCCATCCGATTGTGTTGTGCTGACTCCTCTGATCACATCTCTATAGGTAGGACGACTTCTGCCTGCATTCAACAGTTGTTCTTTTTGTGAAATAAAGACATAAAGACAATATTGATGCTTTCAATTACTGAAAACAGAACTGAACAATGTTGGTCACATCGTGGTTTGATAAAAGATGATATTTTTGTGGTCGTTTTCTGTCGCTATATTTTTGGTATTGATTTCATGCTAACACCACTGAGACGAAACGATTAATAAATGATATACATGTAATTATTAATATCAACCTTTTTGACTTTTTAAATTTCAAAACTGACCATGATCAACAATTTCTCGGTGGTCAGATGTCAGTTGTTGACCTTGATCAAGTGACCGCGGGTTCGATTCTCAACCGAGTCCTCGCCATTCTTTACTCTTAGATGGGATGGAAATATGAGCTGCTCCTTGAGTTCCCCAGGAAAGTATGCCTACCTGGAGATGTTGTGTACAGTGGGTGAGGTCAACCTCGTTCCCAGGGGTCGTTCGCTTTCTGAGAATATGGCGGTCGCGTCACTAACCCCTGGCATCAGCTTTGGATTTAACGCACGTGATTGGTTGACGGGAAACCGTCAAATATATCCAAGAATATACCCAAAGAAATTTTCAAAATATTTTGCATCAAACCAGAAGGTTATCTATATCCAGGTTTGATGATTTTTTGTAAAAAGAATTTTAAAAAGCACTGGTTAGTATTTCAAATTGATTATTTTGACTCGTGCTGCCACCTATACTTAGTCCAAGATTCCTGGATTAGCAACCGAAGCTGATTCCAGGGGTTAGTGAGCGAGTGGTCCGAGGTTGTCTGAGCGAACTATACCCCTGGGGACGAGGTTGGGGTGAGGTCAAATCTCATAGTTAACGTTGACACCAAGATAACCGTGAAAAAATAGTTGAACCACGATAACTTCAGGTTAACTATTATATTAGTTAACTCTTACTTCACTTTTAGTTGACTAGTAGTTATCTATTAGATAACTGAGTCCACAAGGTCATCAAAGCGCGCCTGCGTCAGTCGCATGTGTCTGTCTATGGGCTCACTACTGTACACACAGACAAATATTCATCTCCACTTGAGATAAGTGGGGTGTTAAAGCGCTTTTTGGAACACAAATGTCTCGTATTTAGGACAATTACTATCTCGAATCCAGAGCTTTCTGGGCGAGCGATACAAGGGGGAAAACGTACTCTTAGGAGTTGAGAATTCTGGTGTGGAGATGCAGGTTTAGGCCTACATGTTCCCCCTTCTCCAGCTGAAGTGTGGATCCGGAATGTAGAAGAGTGCCTGCCAGTTGAAAGAATTATCAAAGAACGTTTGTTTCGGAATAGAGGGATGCATCCCTCCATCCGAAAAAAATGGCTACCGCTAGGCTACCAACGGCAGCCTAGCGGCAGCCTGCGTAGCTATGGCATTTTGCCATTATATGGATTAGGATCTATGGGAAAATTCCACAGCAGCACTGAAATCCCGTCAACGAAAAAAGTATTTGTCGGCTATAATCCAAGTCATTCACAGGCCCAAAAAGAAACATATTCGCTTATCCCAGGCCTAATCGGTAGCACTTGTCACAAAAGCACGTGAACGACGAACGACGTGCTGAACTGGCGGTTGGATATAGAGAACTACATGTATGCATGAATTAGGCAAAGCAGACAAAGTCAGAACTCTGTTACTAAGCCACATTGTGGCATTTCTGACAATGGCTTATGCTGATTCAATGGCCGATTACGCTGTTAACAGGCGTGATTTCTTATCTGCACAGGGTGATAGACAGTGAAGCGAACATTCGACTTCGGCTTGGCCTACAAGCAGAAAGCAGACGACCGCCACAAAATCCCGAATTTTCGTGTTATTTTCGGCGATATTGTATCCATTCATATATGATTACTTACTACGGATATCTTTCGTGGAAACAGTATACCGCTAAGCACAACTAATACGGCGTGTTCACGCAATGGGAGACAAAAATGCATATTCCTGAAAAATCCTCTATGAGGCATTCTACTCGCCGGTTCGACAAAGTAATTCGCTGGCTACGCCATTTTTCGCCTGGCGGCGAGCCTAGGAACGATTGCGTCGAGGAAGTCTAATGACTAAACTTGATGGGCCGATTTCACAAAGGGCGTTTAAGACTTAGACGCGTGTAACTTCGTCAAATGCATGGTGGAAGTGCGTGCATTTAGTGAAGTTACATGCGTCTAAGTCTTAAACGCCCTTTGTGAAATCGGCCCGATATGTCTGTGACTCTACCCGAGACAAATGACTTGTCAAGCCTTCTGACACGCAACATATATACCTCGCACTTGAGATATCACTAATATCGAGCCGAGATATAGTTTATCGCAAATGATGCTGTATCCATTCCATTTATAATGTAGCTAAACTCCTTCCGCAGTTTCGAACCGCTACCACTACGTTACCCGCATGGTCATGGCATGGTCAGTTCATTAAACTCCTGGGTGAAGAGGCATGGTTAGTTAATTAAACTCCTGGGTGAAGGGGCATGGTCAGTTCATTAAACTCCTGGGTGAAGGGAACTGATGTGTTGGCCAGAATAAGAAGTCCGCGACTTCATGTGTATACATCAGGGCCGTTGATTTAGCGACGCCTTCAGTCATTGCAAGCTGTCTAAATAGCCCCCAGAAGCCAAATAAGATACATCTCAATTCTCTTTCTAGATGCAAATGGAGATGCCTGTGGATTGGTCATCAGTCATGCGCATGTAATTCGTCTGCGACTATTTACATTTGTTCCTCAGTGAACCAAGATGTCTTGAAAGTGGTTCAGACGTCTCTGCTGGCCTTCGGACATGATTAGGGGCCCTTTGATGTGCAATTCCTGCAACCATTTCTTGAAAATCTGCAAACAACATGGCTGCCAACACCAAAACCAACACCCAACTTTGAACTCTGGCCGGTGTTAAACCCCTGGGCCCGTATGCATAAAGGAGGTGGTAACTACTAGTATACCCTGGTTTAGCCTATTCTGAGAATTGTTATTCTTCTCTCCCTGGTTTAGAAAATTCGGTATGCATAAAACAAAGTATAACAATTCTGTGTTTAACTAATCTAAGTTTAAGCTTATTCCACAGTGTAGTGTTATTCCACGGTATTTGTGGGCAAAGCCTGCAGGAAATCTATTATTAGATGATTTGGACCCTTTATGCAAATTAAGTCACAATAGAGTTATACCTGCCAAACAGTCAACACGTGCTCCCAAAGAGGCTGACAGAGAAAACAGCTTATTCCATGGTATTGGAGTCTTTTCTCCCAATCAGACTGGTTTCATAAAATACAATAAAATAAAATACAATGCATGTCATGCTGGTGATCCTTATCAGGGCTCGGTTTTTCGAAAGTCCCATTATCTCTATCATGGCGTTAGGTCTTCTTGGCGTTATCTCCTTCAAGCACTAATCCAAAATCATCGCCACGTTAGGGTTAGGCCTATAGTAGTTTTGAACAACCACGCCAATGGTTGCAATTATTTCAGTCATTTGGAGTCAGCAGCCCTTCAACAGAATACAATTTGATGATGCACAGTGCTTCATTTTGCCTTACTCTACTCCTTAAACATACCCCTTGGTAGGTTTAGGTTACACCAGCATATCCGGCATATTAACACCATAGAATAAGCTATTCCATCTTTATGCATTCGACCGCCTATTCCATGAATAGCGTTATACCACAGTTTTGCTTAAACCACCGTTATGCATACCGACGGTGGTACAACCGTGAAGTTATACCTGGAATAAGCTATACCCCCCCTAATCCACCTTTATGCATACGGGCCCCGGGGTTCAGAGTTGACACCACTATAACAGCCTTTTAAAACCTGCATTCTGACACCGAGTTCAGTTCAGCCCAACACCTGGTGTCATATTTGGTGTTGAGTTAACACCAACACTGACTTTGAACTTGGTTTACACCGGTGTTGGTGTCACACCAGCGTTAACACTGAGCAGTTCAAAGTTTGGCTTAAACCGGGTGTTCGTGTCAGTGTTAGTGTTAACTCCTAACACCAACACCAACTTTGACCTCACCGTAAGCAGGGGTGGAAATAAGTTGATTTCTGTTGCCTCATGTATGTGGTTTAGAAAATAAACATTGATTGAAATTTTCGCTTCTACAGAAGAAGTCCAATTGAACATTCGACCTCTTTTATCTTTTTCCCTTATTGATATAGATTTAAATAAATTTCTAGTACACTGAATTTCCAGTTTCACCAATTGATTATTAACAAGTGTTTACACGCAAGTGGTGTTTCTATATACGACTATCAACTATAGCTAGTTACCTTGTGTCATTCCCGGTAGGTGGACGATTACAGGGCGGAACAGCTGGAACAGCTTCGACATCAACTTCCGGCGCGGGATGATTGGTTGCCTCTATTCCATCTCAGACTTCCTTTGACTGGCACTTCGGACGGGTCGGAAGGAAGGAGGAGGATTATTGCCCTGCCTCCGCTATTTTCAACGATTATACTTCGCCGAGTCTCACAGCTAACTGTGGGCAAGTAGTAATTGCAAATGTCGATAAAGTTCAATTCTAAGTCGATTTATACGATGAAGTTAAAAGCTTGGTCCACAACGAACATAGGACGACAGCAACTAGGTGCAAAACAAACAGTAACTCACGGTGACGAAGGTTATACGATTCTTGCATGTGTCGATGTCTGGAGGCCGGCAATCGATGTGTCGATGTCTGGAGGCCGGCAATCGATGACGATGATGACGTGGCGAATACACTGCTTGGTTTAAGATTTCATTTTCTTGACGACCTCGGAAGGCTATACTGGACGGATACACGATATGCTGATGATCTGGTTACGAATATACTTCTTCGGCAACGATAATACTTGGACGACTATGCTAGGACGAGTATTCGGTCGATGATACACTGTTGAATATATAGTTGACAATATACTGACGAATATATACGGTTGGAGTGACTTTTGTCGGCGATATCGGTGATGACTATACTGGACTATACTGAACTGGTGCGTGCTTGATTAAATAAAACTCCAACAGTGAACTTTAACGATGACGATACGATGATACTGTGTATGACTCTAAATCTTGACTTGTAACTTGACGTAGTCTATAACTCTAAACTTTGACGTAGTCCAGGGGAAACAGATCCTCCTCGACTTGCAGTTCCGCTTTAAACCGCTCAGACAGGCATTGCACGCGAGCTGAACTATTCATTCAACACACACAGCAACAAATGACTGACGTGTGAACAGCCCAGGCCTACACCACTATAGGGCGGGCCATTATAAACTGCACTACTCGCAGTGTAAAAGGGCTGATGGCTCAATGCGACTGACCACTAGGCTACTGTATGGCTTCGAGGAGGAAGGAGCTATAATAATCTTCTACTTCTATAGCTATACGATACGATTCTGGACGAACGGTTAAACCTTCCTCAAGCCTGCCATCTTATTCAAACTTGCCGCCATATCTTCGGGTTGATCACGTGATGACAACAATGCAATGGCGGATGACGACCAAGCATAACATCAAACGTTGTTGGAATAATTCGGAAAAAACGGCCTTACTAATGACTTCCCGCTGTTGACGTTTCCCTCTTTCTCATCCTAATGGCAGCTGCATAACGAATCTTCTACGGCTTCGGGAAGTAATCTGTGCGTTGAAACGGTCGTTGATGTTGACACCACGGAGCATTCGACGATCCAAAATCACGGAACTTCAGGTGATCTCCAATCTTGACGGAACGGTGGCCAGTCGCAATGAGAGCGAGCTTACTCCTCGCATAAACTATTATATACTATATTACATAACTAAACTGGTCACAAGATATGTTTCTACAATGTCGCGCACATGACTTTTTACATCATTGCTCTTACGATGTTGGCATGTGACTCTGGGCAGAATGCCAAACTACTGCCTTTCTACGGTGGCCTGGAAGGGCGCATTAACAACAAGAGAAGGACATCGGAGCGATGTCAATGGTTTCCGATGAGAAGTTGACTACTCTAGAGCTGGTTAACTGTGACCTTGACCTCTGACCTTGAGACGTCTTGCGTAGCTGAGGTACGTGTATTATTAAGCCTCTACCTCCATAGAGGCCTACGCACAAAAATTGAAAATTTCATCATTTTCATCGCGTCAAAAAACAGCACCTCGCAGCATCTCGCACTGAAATGACCACTCGTACATATTCCCTAACTAATCACCTTTTAAACTATCAAAACGCAATCCTCTTCAAACGTTTCAAAATGCGAAGAATCATCATTATCATTATCATATTCACCTTAAAACAGCTTGTTGTACTTGACTCGACGACTCGATGGCGGGATGACTCGAAGGCGCGAAGAAGGCCAATTAAATTTCCTGCATACATGTACATGTAATTGGTGAATGCCTTATTTTAATTCGAGTTCCCCATTTCAGAACACTGGGTTACTGTGCAACATTTTTACGAAGGTGAGGAACATGCAGTAGGATCATTGCTCAAAAGGGCTGAAAATTAACGCTATACCTCCTCCGGCGTTTGGAATAGGGAGACAAGACCAGTCCCTACAACTTTTCAAAAGGAACCCATAGTAAATTCTCAAGGACTTAGGAGCTGTAGGCCCAGTTCGAGGCTATCCTTCATTTCATGATTTACGTTGAATATCAACCTTAATTCACCTAATGGTAGCTGGCGACACTACGACGGTCCACTTCCGCCGTTGATCCATTCCACTTCTTAGAAATAACGAGCTGCATTTCATTGAATAATTTTTGCGGTCATCGAGTCATCGCGCCATCGAGTCTTCGCGTCACCGAGTCAAGTACAACAAGCCCCTTAAAACATACATGTAGATATCTTTATTGGAAATTGGTCATGGGGCATGGGATTGTATTTCACAAGGGTTAGGCCCGTTCTCTCTACTTCATAAGAACACATCCATACCCAGACTGCTTACGGGTTTGAATGCATTACACCACGCATTTTAAACCGCGCCAGGTTGGTCACAGGAAAGTATGGGATGTGTTATGTGCTTTCCACCTCTTGTTGAATATTGGATACAATGAACTCTGACGTTATTCCAGGAGAAGCTTTGCCGGTGCAGGGAAAGCAGACGTGAAAGATTGGAGACAACATATTATGCAGTCTTCCATGTTCCGATATAGGGTACAATAGGGCATGCGATTTTGCTGGTCCTGAATCCACGTTCGACCGCATTAGACCACATTGCACCACATACGACCAGATTAAAATTCTCGTCCAAACGCAAATGAGACCTGAATCCAGATTCATCCTACCTGCGCGCATGCGTATTGATGCGGTTTTCTTCCTCCACTGACAGCTGACGCTGTAGAGAGTTCCACAGGGGTAATTTGAAGTCGGAACGTGACCAGATTAACTTGCGTGTGTAAAGGTCTCGGGCCACTTGGGCGTTTTGCGCTGCGTGATGCGTCAAATCTTTTTTATTTTCCGCTGATCTGCTTCCTGAGATTTGACGCATCACGCAGCGCAAAACGCACAAGTGGCCCGAGGCCTTAAACGCTACCCAAAAATTTGGAACACATCCGGTCCAGAATGCGGGTCGATCGGATCGAATCTGAATGTGTTTTTTTTTTTGGCTTGGTCATCTGAACGGCCCTATGGTGTGGAATGCATCGATCACAAATCCTCTGACGGGAGGTCAATGGTTAGGCTGAATGCCATCAACAGGATTATTGGCCTACGATCAATCGCCTTGTTCCTATTCAACAAACTACATGTACTCTCATTCGACAAATTCACTTTTTGATGAGGATATAGAAATGGCAATCGAAGGTTATCACCAGAATGTACAGCAAACATTCTGTTTTGCCTCCAACAACACCTGGCCAGAACCTGAAGTATAATTTTATCACCTTTCAACCTCTGACCAACAGTATAGGCCTTATCGCACCTAGCACGTGTGAAGCCAGCCAGGCGGAAAGGGCCCAAACATCAGCGCCCCCGCTGTACATTTACAATACATTGTGCAATGCATGGCGTGCATTTTATGTAAACATTGGCCAATAAAAGTAACTTCCAAAAGCTGGATGCGCCTAAACTACTAGCTATACGTGGGAGGCGGCATGAAGTGATTCAAATCAATAAATTATTGACCACCGATCGTCTTCGCGATCGCAAAAAATCGATGATAATAAACACTGACTGTCCACAAACATCACCAAAACATTATCTTTGGGCCCTGTCCCATAATTCCCTCTTCTATTGTCTCGACGGTCACGTGCCAGTAATTGACCAATCAGCGCGGGGTTGGGGCGGGACTTGCATGATAATGTTTTGGTGATGTTTATGGAACTGTCGGTGTATTAATCATCGATATTTTGCGATCGCAAAAACGATCGGTGGTCAATATACAGGGTGTCCCAAAAAACACTGACTAATTTTGATTAGACCTCATTTTGTTGCTACTCAAGATTTTTCTTTGATATTTTGTCCAGATATTCCTCGCAACTAGAAATTTTAACCGTGTAATTTTTTTTCAGAAATACCCACTAGTTCAGAAATTATCTCAGTAACTGATGATGTGTTCAAACCATGCCTCTTTCTACTCTTGTCTATGATATGAACGCCAAATTTATCCCGTCTAGCCGAAACTGACACTATTTTTAACTTGGTGGTCGATTTCACAGTTGGGTTAGACTCGGGACCCAGTCGTTGTGTCGCTCCGGCCGCCGCACTACACTCCACAAACGACTGGGAAAGCAAGCTGCAAAATCAGCGGCTAGCGCACCGACAACAACAACGGATGTGAATGAGTTCAGCCAATCAGAAACTGCGTCTTCAACGACCGTCGTCTGCTCGTTGCAAGATTCAAATCAGCTGATTATATCGGAACTTTTTTCGAGGCCAAGGACGGTATCCTGGTACCTAAGGCCGATGCTGTGTGCGATAAGCAGTACTTACGGATAAAAAAATATCCTGCTAGTAAAGATTCTAGACGGGCGAGAGGCTCTGGTAAATTTCATCAATAGCAACCAATCAAAAGTGTGCCAGATTTCCCCTAGTAGATTGCTTTCGGGCAATTTCATTGGTCGAGATGGCCGTTGTTGTTGTCGGTACGCT
>NMRB01000555.1:1836-42317 GCA_002633025.1 Notospermus geniculatus
ACACACACACACACACACACACACACACACACACACACACACACACACACACACACACACACACACACACACACACACACACACACAGACACCATGACCAAAAACAATATGGTTCCCGATCTTAGTGATCGGGAACCATAATTAGTCTGGCTGACTTTCCGCTCAGCCAGAATTAGTCTGGCTGACTTTCCGCTCAGTTCCCAGGGGTCGGGAACCCGTCCCTCGTAGTTTTTTTACGTACCGGTATTTTCCGCGGACTTCTGCACCCAATAAATCATCAGCCTTACATGTACGTTTAACTGTTACCTCTCATCATCATTTCCATCAGCCCAGAATCTGATCTTCAGGTCATCAAAGTCCGCCAGATCGGGCTGAGGTATCCACGCTTATACATGTATTTGCAACATGCACATTAAGCATCCAATAATTGTGACGGTTCAGGCAAGGGAGAGAGAACAGAGCTTCCCTGTCACCTGATATCTGGCATCCTCTTTGGGAGACTGTCGGTGTTAGTAACAAAATCTCTGCAAGCGTTATGACATTTTCCACCTTATGTGACTTCCCTGGGTTTTCATGCACATACCTGGATATTGACGAATGTCTAGCTCAACTTCTTTTAATTTGCTTACATAACTGAATCCTTTGCATCTGAACCACGTAAAACTAAAACCTGGATCAGTTGAAGGGTAGCGTACAGTTCGATGCATTGAGAAATGTATACCTTTAGGTGTCGTGACGTTGGGCTGTCCTTAAGAAGGGTACTCAACAAGTCTTTGACAGGTACATGTATGTCCAATCTCATCTCTGAGGTGCGATGGTAATGCACCCGGTCATGCCGGACGGGGTGTGGGCAAGTCGGGCACATTCTTCGGTATGGTAACTGTTAAAACCCTGTCAAAGCTTGACTTGCAGGTGTTGGTCACTGCCAAGGCAGCGGGGGGTCGGACACATTGACGATGAAACACGGCAAAGGCCACTTTGATATTCTCTTCGCATTACTTTGGGAAGTCCACAAAGCAACTGACTGATGATTTATACAGCTTCTCCGCTTGCCAGCGGCTCACTCCCGTAGTTCTGGTGCAATTGTAGCCTTTATCACCACTATCATACCAACACCATCATTCATCAACCACCACCAACACCAAGATGACCAGAAACATCAAGGAGACCTTTATCGAGCACGAGTTGCGGCTTTCTCACAATCAAACATGGAGAGTCGTATGACGAGATCAGCTGGTAGAGATATTTCTCTTCCTTCGACTGCTGCAAGAGTGGGGCGTCAGTTTTATATCCAAGCATCCATCATAATCTTTGCATGCGCCACAAACAATGACATGAGAACATCCCGTCACATGCCAACGCCTGCCAATACCTGACTATATTCCGACCATAACCCAGTTGCTATCGGTACGGAACAGCAATAACATCATCTTGTTGGGCACAACAAGTGCTTCTCTTGGAAATTTGAGTGAATTTGCACTCTGCCACTGGCATTTACCGTCTTTGAACGAGTTTTCTTGCCAATCTTGGTAAAGATGGTAATCTTCATGCGAAGCTTTTTACTCTCTGATACTCATCCNGGGGGGGGCAGGTGTGATGCGGATAGATCATGATCGCCGCCCTGATGATAAAAGACGACATTTCTTCTCCCAAGAACTTGGGCGTTTTTTCTCCCGATAAACAACAAGGTTGATGATATACAAGTTGGTACAAGTGTATTCTTTGAATATAATAGCGGTCCATCTGTCGACATGTTATTACATTGTTCACTTGCAGGCTTTTTTTGTTAGATCAAACGTGTACACTGAGTACAATATACATTGCTCGTTTTATTTGCTTCAACTGTGCAGCAACAGTGCACTATCAATGCTTTGCTCTTTCTTTCCTGAACGAGTGGGAAACATCTGCATATGTTTACATTAATTCCTATGTACGTATTACAAACCATAGGCTACTTAACCTTATGAATTTTCGATGATAGTTTACGAAAATTATTACACTCACAGTGTTCACAATTTTGATATCGCGATCAATGCCAACATACTAAAAAGTTAATATAACGATAAAGAAGCGATCCAGCAAATACAGTATAAATGTATATATTAAAACTGAAATTTTATGTAATGAAAGCGTCTAAAATTACAAGTTTAACATCTTTTATATTCCGCAAGGCAAGCTAAATACAATACATTGACATTCAACCACAGGCAGTAGGCCTATACATCTTTGCTATGTTGCATAAACCTGATGAGACCAAAAAGTTTCATAAAAGTTGCGTGTGTAAAGGCCCGTTTACACATGCAACTTTTCATATGCCACTTCATCATGCAACTTGTTGCATAAACCTGATGAGACCAAAAAGTTTCATAAAAGTTGCATGTGTAAACGGGCATGCTACTTGTTGTAACTCGATCACGCAGGATGTTTCATCGATTTTTCTATGTGTAAACCGTCCCAAGTAGTTTGCAACAAGTTGCAAGTTGCTGCAACTTGCAACTTGGTGCAACCTAGTGTAAACCGCCCTTTAACGGGCATGCAACTTGTTGCAACTCGGTCACGCTGGATGTTGCATCGATTTTTCTATGTGTAAACCGTCCCAGGTAGTTTGCAACACGTTGCAAGTTGCTGCAACTTGCAAATTGGTGCAACCCAGATTGCTGTGTTCTGCCCTCTATCACAGTATGAGCCCCATTATCGATAGCCCTATACTTGTGTGGTGAACAGTAGATGGCACTACAACTCCAGTCATGCCAGTCTATCGTAAATCAATAACAGGAATGAGGTCAGAGAACATTGAATGTAATGTTTATTATGGAGACATGTACACCGCGTAAATATGGACAGATGCTAGGACAGGAGATAGGCCTATCATTAGGCCTATTGGCCGTGCCCCAGCAAAGAAGGCTGCCGCGGATGTTTTGTACTGGACTGTGTATGTACGCTGGTGTGACTACATGTATCTCTGTATCAGTATGAGTTTCTACCAATCCGTCAATGACTTTCAAATGCATGATCAGTATCGGTAAAGCTGCAGCTAGAATCTGGCCATGGAGTTAATCATACATCGTGTTCTGAACGGAGAAATTGACGTAAATACCAAAGCAAGCGACTTCAGAGGTTGGACGGCCCTTCAGTACTGCTCATTCTACGGCGGGGATGTCAACGTTGATCAGTTGATAAAGGTAGGGGCTGATGTTCATGCAGAAGACAGGAGGGGAAGGTCGGCTTTGTTTTTGTCATCAGAAGCTGGTCGCTGTCGCATTGTTGATCGTTTACTGAATGCAGGAGCCTGCGTAAATGGTAGGGACAAGGGCGGCTGGTCAGCACTTATGCAATCTGCACTGTGTGGCCATGATGAAATAGTTGCTCGTTTGATAACCGCTGGAGCTGACGTGAATGCTGCAACTGTGTGGGATCGCACGGCACTCATTGTTTCGTCGAAGGAAGGACACTTAGATGTTGTCAATATATTACTTACGTCAGGAGCCAGCGTAAATATCACGGACAAGGATGGTTGGTCAGCACTTACAGTTTGTGCGAAGTCTGGCCATGATGAAGTAGTTGCTCGTTTGATAACCGCTGGAGCTAACGTGAATGCTGCAACGGCGAGGGGTGATACGGCACTCATTGTTTCGTCGGAGGAAGGACACTTAGGTGTTGTCAATATATTACTTAGGTCAGGAGCCAGCGTAAATATCACGGACAGGGACGGTCGGTCAGCACTTATAGTTTCTGCGAAGTCTGGCCATGATAAAGTAGTTGCTCGTTTGATAACCGCTGGAGCTAACGTGAATGCTGCAACGGCGAGGGGTGTGCATGTTTCATCAAAAGGAGGCCACTTCGGTGTTGTCAATAGAGGACTAGCCAGCGGTCAGTCAGCACTTATAGTTTCTGCGGAGTTTGGCAATTTAGAGATAATTGATATTTTGATAGCTGCTGGAGGTGATGTCAACGCCCCCGACAATGGCGGCAACACGGCGATCATGGTTTCGTCAAAAAATGGCCATATCGACAGTGTTATCCGCCTCATCCACGCTGGGGCTGATGTGAACAAGAAAAACGGGAAATTACAGCACTACTTCTGTCGTCGAAAGAAGGCCATACTGGTGTCGTACAGTGTCTGATGAAGGCAGGAGCTGAGGTGAATTCTTCCGATGGGGACGACCAGTCAGCACTTCTGGTTTCGTCACGAGGAGGTCATATCGACGTCGTTTCTTGTCTAATAATGGCAGGGGCAGACGTTAACGTTGAGGACAGGAATGGTGATACGGCTTTGATAAGTTCTGTAAAAAACGGCAACCATGATGTTGCCGCCTGTCTAATTGAAGCAGGGGCTAAGGTTAATCATGTGAACATGAATGGTGAGACTCCCCTGATGGTTTCCTGTGGTAGTCGTAACTGTAACATTGTCGAACTCCTCCTGAAAGCTGGGGCAGATGTCAACTTTGTGGGTAAGCTGGGGTCAGCATTAATGAGTGCAACCCGTGATGGATACAAAGAAATCTTTGACCGTCTCATGAAAGCTGGTGCTGATGTAAATGCCAAGGACATGGAGAAGAGAACGGCTCTAATAATTGCATCCGAGAAAGGACATAGTTTTGCTGTTGACTGCTTGATAAAGTCAGGAGCTGATGTAGAAGCTGTCGATAATAAAGGGCGAAGAGCGATGACAGTTTCAGGGACGAGTGATGTCACTAAGTGGCTCACCGAGGCAGGAGCTGATGTGAATGCCAGGGACCAGGATAGTAGGTCTGCCCTTTTGACACATTCTGAAATAGGCCACCTTCATGCTGTGGATAGTCTAGTGCAGGCGGGAGCTGATTTAAATATTAGGGACAGCAGTGGTCAAACGGCGCTGATTGTTTCATCTAAGAATGGACACTATCAGGTTGTTGACCACCTGATAAACGCAGGAGCTGATGTCGATGCTACAGACAAAAATTGCCAGACTGCTTTGCAAGTTTCAAAAAGGATGGACATTCTCGAACGTCTGATAAGTGCTGGGGCCTCTGTTAATTCTACCAACAAAGATGGCCGGTCGCTGCTTACGGCAGCTTCACAGAAAGGCGAGTTCAAAATCGTAGAACGTCTTATAGAAGAGGGTGCTGAAATAAATGGTAAAGACAGGAACGGTAGGACGGCCCTGATAATCTCCTCGCTAAATGGTCATGCCAGGGTTGTTGTTCTTCTGATTAAAGCAAAAGCTGATGTAGATGCCGCAGACAATAATGGCCTCACAGCTTTGTTAGGTTCCTCTCAGTATGGGTATTCTAACGTAGTCATTCCACTGCTTCGAGCCAGAGCTAATGTTAACGCTAGGACTGTATCTAAACGATCACCCGTGATGGTTTCTGCTCAGAATGGACACAGACAGATTGTTGAACTCCTGTTGAATTATGGAGCGGATGTAAATGCCGAGGACGTGGATCTTCTCACACCGTTGATCGCTTCATCAATGAACGGTCATGTGGACATAGTTCGTCGATTAGTAGATGCTAAAGCGGCAGTAAATGCTGTGGACAAGGACGGACGCTCTGCACTTACAGTTGCCTGCGATGCTGGCCACAGTGAGACTGTTGATTGTCTCATTAAAGCAGGTGGTGACGTGAATGCAATAACTACAGATAGCTCATCAGCCCTGATACTTGCCTCCCAAAATGGTCACTGTGGCATAGCAAAACTTCTTGTGAAGGCAGGAGCAAGTGTCAACCAAAGGAACAGCCTTGGCCGATCAGCACTGATCGTTGCCTCTCGAAATGGCCGCAGCGACATTGTAGACTTCCTGGTTGCCTCAGATGCTGAGGTCGATGCTGCTGATAATGAATCTCTAACAGCATTGATTGCTTCGTCTGGCAATGGTCATGGTAACGTTGCCGCTCGATTGGTGGAAGCAGGAGCTGAGGTAAATGTGAAGGATCAGATGGGCAGATCGGCGCTGATGTGCTGTGCTCAAAATGGTCACGAGGACACTCTTAACCGCCTCCTACAGATGGGGGCTGATGTCAATGCTCAGGACAGGACCGGATGGACGGCACTTATGCTGTCATCGGAGAAGGGGCGCAGATGTATCGTTTACTGTCTCATACAGGCTGGTGCTGAACTAGACGCAAAAAACAACCAGGGCCAGACAGCGGTGATAGTTTCTGCTTCGAAAGGGCATCGCAGCGTCGTTGACTGTCTCATAGATGCCCGGGTCAATGTGAATCTGAAGGACGAGCAGAATCAGTCACCATTGATAGCGGCCTCTTCCAGTGGTCACTGTGGTGTTGTTGATAGCCTAATACGTGCTGGTGCCGATATAAATATCAGGAACAAGGAGGGTCTATCAGCACTCGAAGTTGCATCGAGGAAAGGATTTATCGACGTTGTCGAATGCCTCATGAAGGCAGGGGCTGATCTCAATGCCGAGGACAATTGTGATCAATCTGCATTGATTTTTTCGTCAATGAATGGTGACGGAGACATCGCTGAAAAATTGATCAAGTCAGGAGCAAAGGTGAACACCGTCAACAAAAGACGTCAGACAGCACTCATAGTTGCCTCTAAATATGGGCATGGAGATATTGTTGAGTCGTTGATCAATGCAGGAGCTACGGTAAACGCCAAGGACGATAAAAATGAATCAGCGTTGTTCAAAGCTGCCCGCTATGGACACACTGAAACAGTTGACAAACTAATCAGAGCAGGAGCAGAGGTTGGCACATACAACATATATGGGGACAATGCCATGGTTTGGGCTGCTAAAGGTGGACATATTGATGTGTGTCGACTGTTGTGTGGTGTCAAGCCTGACATGCTACATACGATTAAAGCATACGCCACATCGAGTGATCAAATAGCCCAGATGATTGCTATTTTGTCGACTGGTGAAACCAGAATCACAATCGATCTGAACCGTGTCGAAAACGTCGAGACTCTCCGGATAGTGTTCATTCTTGCTAAGAAACACCTGTTCTGCCTGAACCCAGGTGTGCGACAGCTCCCATTGGAAGGTATGATTGACTACAGTATGTTTGATCGGCTCCTTCCACACCAAGGAAACTATCTGAAAGATGTTACTCTCCTGCCGAATGAAGTTCCTCTTGCTCTTCCAAGGATACTAGACCTTATCAGGTGTCCCGGCATTGGGAATAGCCAAACCATGACGGATATTACAGCGGCAGTAACACATTATACATATCATGAAGTACAAAGACTCCTTCCTCCAGAGGTGGGCATAGTCCTGTGTGGCAGTGCTGCCGAAGGTACCAAGGTCATGGTGCCAGATGAATTCGATTTCATGATAACGCATGATTTGGTTCTGAATGATGAAATGGAAATGACTGACCTTGAGCATGGCTTTAAGTTCCTCCAGAGTAGGCCCTGTGAAGAACAGCTTAAGGCAGAAATATTGTCTGGATATTTAGGAGGAAGTAAGAAGTTTCATGACAACTTCTGCAATGATCTTCGGGGTAGAAAGTCGGAGACAATCTGCTCAGAGATCGGGATGGTGACAGGAGGTGGCCAGGCTACGACAATGGTCAAGCTCACCTGTGATCCAGCGACTGATGAAAAACTGGTTATCTCTGTCGACCTTGTTCCAGTGCTTCGTTTCAAGGACAACTGGCCCAAATGGCTTATCCGGAAGACGTGGCTGATGGATACAGAGGAATTGAAATCCTGTGGTTTTTTCTTGGTGGCAAAGCCCCCTTACATGGATAGCGATCTTGGAAAGTCACTTAGGCGAAAAAAGCAGGAGGACCAACGAATCAAACTCTGGCGCATCTCCTTTCCTCACCTCGAGACGGAACATCTTGCCAATCTGGAACCAAGAGTAAAAGATGCCTACGTAGCGGCCAAGTGTATTCGCAACCCTGACGTCTGTCGAATCGTCGTGCGAGACAAGGATGGTTTCCTATACGATACCAGCAAGTACGTAACTAGCTATCTTCTAAAAACTGTTTTCCTACACAATGTTGAGAACTTCTTGGTCTCCAGCAAGAGTTTGATAGAAATGGTTCGTATCCTCTACAGGGATCTGGAAAACTGTCTCGAAGATGGTTTCCTTCCATTATTCTGGCAGCATGATGTGAACGTTCTAGAAGGACTGAACCTTAACCCAAAGAAATCATTGCGCGTCACAAGGTTACTGAGGTTGTTTGTCGATTGCTTGTACCTCAAGGAGACTACTGCTGCCTCTGGTGACAATGGCGGAGATCCGGGTTGGGTGGCACCACGGTCTCCTGGAACATATTCCAGTCTCCTACAAGGTGTCAATCAGTTTGGATATCACGCATTTACCGATGATGTGGATTAGGAAGTTCGTCGTTTAGGCCTGGTTGTTGACACTGAGGAAATATCGTACCATCTCCAAAGCTATGAAAGCTATCAACGTGAGGACATCCGTCGACAACTATGCAAACTATGCTCTCCTACTCGTGAAGCACTTGACTCTATCCCGTGGTTCATTCCACTAATGCCAGACGGCGCCTGCCAATATCGTGTGTTTGGCAAATCATCAGCAGATCTTCTTGCAAGAGGGAACCCATTCTAGACGGAAAAACGAAGATACCATCTGATATTTGAGTGATTCAGTACTACTGAATATGAACCGTTACACACAGATCCCTAACTTTTCAACCAAAATGTATCATTCTGTTCGTTTCATATGCTGTTTGCAAAAAACTCTGGGAAACTGGTATTTTATGAGGTATCATTGAAAGCAGTGATTATCAGTAATGTTGTTATCATGATGATGCAAAAAATACTAAGCATACTGGTGTTCCAAGTAATTCAAATAGGAAAATAGAAAACTTCCCTTAACAAAGATGGCGACACTGAAGAGAACTTCGTCAGTAGTTTGTGTGGAAGTCATTGGATCCGAGGCATCAAATATCCGTCAGTTAGCCCCAAGCGGGATACAAGACAGCTCGAAGCTTTGAACACGCTTCAGTTCCACCACGCAGTCCCCGGTGCAGGGATACACGGGATCGCCAATCAAAGCTGGGGACGGGATTCAACAAGCAATATATTACCATCCATCGGCAGCGTTGGTGCTTAGAACGAACCGAGCTTCAGCGTCAATAACGTAGTCTGCCAGCTTCTGTTGAAGTCATTCACCGATTCATTTGATCGGGAACATTGGACCAGATCGGACTGGAATATTTCGCCGATATTCATGATCGAAAGCCTTTCGTTCATTTGTCGTAATGTATTGGAGTATCGTTGATGTGGTCACTGGATTCAAAACTGCCTGGTCAATGTTATTCTGGAAGGTAACGTGAGATACCACTGTATTGTTGGATAATATCTGCCTTGTGGACACATTCTCTGCTCGAATTTCGATTGAGTGTGGATGTATCTGGAACTTCAGCTTAACGAAGGTCTACTGGTCTAGTTGACGCCGTTGGATTCGACCCAGCGACACTGACAGAAACCGAAGTATTTTAGATTGGGTTAAATGTTCAGATAGCTGCTGTGTCTTTACCATATCATCAAGTCTAGCAGTTTGTCAAAATGTCCATAGAAAGTAACGTACCGGGGGAAACCTTCCCCGCAATCATAGAACTAAACGTAGGTGGGGTGTTCTACACGACAAGTATATCAACGTTAACAAAAGAAGAAGACTCTCTTTTAGGATCCATGTTCAGTGGCAAGAATAAAATGACATTAGTCAAAGATAATAAGGGCAAATATTTTATAGACAGGGATGGTGTCCTGTTTCGTTACGTTCTCGATTACCTCCGCAACCAGAAATTAGTCCTACCTGAAAATTTCCACGAAAAGGATAGACTGAAGAATGAGGCTGATTATTACAAGTTGCCCAATATGGCCAAGTGCGTGCAGAGTGCCACCATCATCCACACTCACCATGCACATACCAAGGTGTCCATGCCGAACAGTGTAAGTCCTGACCCGGACCGGCCAAACGGTGTCATCACGGTGGGCTACCGCGGCACGTTTGCTTTCGGCCGCGACGGTCTAGCTGATGTCAAATTTAGGAAGCTTTCCAGGATTCTTGTTTGTGGCCGGGTGTCCATTTGTCGAGAAGTTTTTGGTGATACCCTCAACGAGAGTCGTGACCCCGACCGTGGCTACACCGACCGTTACACCTGCCGTTATTTCCTAAAACACACGTTTATCGAGCAGGCCTTCGATATGCTGAGCGAGTCGGGATTCAAACTGGCTGGATCCTGTGCGTCCGGCACCAATGGTGGGGGTGAACTCAAACCAGGACAGGACTCGGAGGAGAACAAGTGGCAACATTACAACGAATTCATCTTCATTAGATCATAATTTAGTGAATGCGACGCGGATCACCAATGATTCTGAGGAAAAAAATGGACGAAATTTCAAGTAATTATTTTCCATTTCTTTAATTAAGGAATCTATTATTGTGTATTCTAACACAAGCTGTATTGGATGCAACATTCATATAATTTAGCGGATTAGACTGAGGATATCAGTATGCTTTCCGTAGGCGTTTAGTTATGTAGGCCTACCTAACATTCTGCTGGATAGGATTTATATTTTGATATTTACTTTGATTCCATATGATTAGATCATACTTTGAATTCAAACAGCACCACGTGATGAATAGTGTACTGTTGTGTGATAGATGCTCCACTGCATGGACACTAGGAATTGCTCGGAAAGTTGCTTCTCTTTAGAGGTGGTACTTTAGGGACGCATACCCTCTTGAACCCATTGAATAACCTGCAACGGCTCGTGTGCTGCGACATTTGTACATTCGATGATCAGAACTGCTTCGAAATCAACGATTCAGTTTGTAAATGCCTTTTGGACTAAAACATCTGCATGTTCAGTGCAATCTATGCTATACAAGCAAGGCGCTTGTCGAACTCGGTAAGGCACCAGTATTCAATAATAAAAAGGGTGGAGATAGAGAAAGGTGTCAGGTTCTTGGCATAATCGTAGGAATGGAAATCATGATGCCACAACACTTTAGCGACAGGACTGAATGCTCGGGAACGTCAAGCACAACTCTTCACTTCATCGTGCACTTCAGGTTGGAGCAATTCATGGGAACGTCTAGAAGACCTGTAATAAGGAGAAATTATTTGCGATCTCAAGGCGGACAGAACGGGAAAATGTATGCCGAATGTCGAATCTCTGTCGCACGCTGAGAGCACTCGTGTGTAATGATGATGAATACATAGAGGAACTTTGTACATAAAGTTATGACTAGATGTTAAAGGAGCTCCGTGAAGATGTTTGTTACTCGGGACTTGATCGTCAAAACCATCTGAAAACATTGACTACCAAATAAATATCAGTTAGCTTCGACATCTGGAAGTCTTCTACATTGCATTAACATATTCATCCGTTTCTTTTTGGGATGTGACAGACCTTCAAGACATAGTGAAACAAATCTGCCTCAGAAAGTGTTATCCAACCATTCCATGCACCATGATCCACATTTCAGTGGGAATAACGTGATTGCGAAACGCTACCATGGTTATCACGGAAGTTGTTTACCGATCCAAGCGCATCACATCGCAATGTTTGAAGACCGATATTTGTGCTATGTAAAAACTTGCCTCTGGCTGTATCCATTCACTACAAATCATCGAGAGTGCCACAGTTTATTGAAATAACAGTTCAGTTTATAGAGGAGACAAACGGATTCAACACTCCGCAATTCATCCAAGAGGAAATGAGTCTACGAACTATGGCTTTTTACTGATATTTGCCTTGGAGGGTGAATGAAAGTATTGATACTTTTCCCGCTGTAACACCGATCATACCACACGAGGTCAATATGTCAGTTGATGTATGTGGATATTGAATATTTGATTCTCTTTTGACACAGAATGGGCAGTGGTCACCTAGATGTATCTCATCCACACTTTACTGATTGTGCACCAACAAGCTCTCTTTGGAGGAGCAAAACATAGTTAGTTACCAGGAGCAAAACATAGTTTAGTTTATACAGGCAATGAAACCAATGCGAGATTCATAAATAAACCTTGGCTGAAATGGGACGTCTCAAGTTAGAGAAGGGGGTCAGTTGTTTTGTGGATGACGAATTCTGAAACTGTACAAGTGTGTGGCTGGGATATGCACGCCTTCATCAGGTACCAGGTACAACACGGGAAAGGGGCGGTTACCTCAGGGTTGACCTTCCAAAAGAGGAGTTCTCTGAATTTGGACAACAACGTCAGAATGCTAGGTATTGGACCTCTGTGAGTTAGACAAGGATTATCTTAGTTGGCACGAGTTTGCACAAGAATTTGACTTGGAAAGAATAAGTAGGTATTCACATTGTCTCCATAGTATTACCAGTATTGGCCGTAGAGGCTGTTCTCTGTGTTATTACCAAAATGATTCGGGGGAAGATCATATCATATCACTGAGGCAACACTTATCAGCTGTTTCAGCAGTTGTGATGATAGATGTCCGAATTCTCCCAGATTCCTTAACCTAAAACGACGTTTAACAACTGGGTACCGGTATGTTGAATTGGGACCAACAGATGATGCACATTGAGTACCATGCCTCCAGCAGGCACTATAGATGCAGCCTATAGGCGCCTGTAAAACATGAAAACCTTCGACAATCGTCTTGCATTGGCAAGTCAAAAATCCGCCTTGCGGGGACATTTCTGATTTGAGGGAACATTTGGCTTTTGGGGCAGGATGTTGGAGAATTCAGGCCTTAATGATTGTACTCTGATCTAGACGCTCGGGAGGGTCTATGCTTAGTTTTCATTATTTTGGATCGTTTTAGGTACCATTTGGTGATGCTGAACGAGCTCTTGTCATTAGGTAAGGAGGACTCGTCGTTGAAATGTCCCACTTTGCTTCGACAGATATCGGTCCGAAGACACCTGTTGCTCTTCTAGCTATGCAGACTATTTCATTATCGCAGACCACTTCGTCATATCTGCGGCAGAATTGTTTCACCGAGTTTCTGCAAGTTGAAAATGAAGGCATCTCTCCCAAAACCTCCTTCGTCTAAGGACATCATGATTCATCATGAATCTATCCATCATATGTTGTGATCTTCACCCTTGAATCGATCTTGGTATAATTGCTTGATTCTTAGACATGAATTAAATTATATTTGGTATCGTCATACACCTAGAGGACAGTGATATTTAGTAGCAATTATTGTATATAATATCAACGACAGAACAATAACCTGTAATCATTGCATCAAAATAGGGAAGTGTGGCCTCGTACAGAGGCAAAGAAATCGATGAAGTTATTTTGAAACCTCGAAAATGGCCTTGGAACGTGTCAGGTCGAGATTGCCGGAGAAGGCTCCTTCTGCTTTTTTCAGTGGTCTCTAATGAAGCATGGATTCTAGCAGATTTATCTACATGTACTCATTAGACATCCCCAAGGCTACCGATGGAGGCGGTTCTTTATGGTCATGATATCAGTGTTTTTGGTGAATATTGCTCATACTGCGTGCAGTGGGCGTTTCATGGAAGTTACATGTAGAATATTTTCCCGTTCGATAACTAGTGTTCACTGAGGATGAACGTAAAAACGAGTGTCATAAGCTTAATCAATCCGATACAAGTGTCACTGCAACTATGTTGTAAAGAGTCTTGTACAAGGTATCAAACAGCTCCATTGATCACTGCGGTACCCTCCCCTCGCCCTGGGAGAGAAACGAGCCGCCCGCGTAAACTAACCAGAATTTATAATAACCCGCGATCGCCCGATTAGTAATCATCGATCGGTAAAAGATCAATGACGCATTTAATCTCAAGCGAACTATCCATCAGCAGCCAAAGCGTTTGGTCGATGGAGTATGACCCGAGTCTTGGGGATGTCTGCTCCCAGACGAGGTTGTCAACTCTACATTACGCTCATTTAGAATTCACTCTAGCTAGAATGGCTTGGAGTGCTGTAATGCTGTGTGTTCCTCCAGAGATGTACTAAATGCAGCTAGCGTTCCCCCTCCCCCATTACCAACTTCTTTACCACCAGCACTACCCAAGGTTTGAACCAAGGAAGGTTCATGCCAATAACCGTGTCTGCTCTCGTACACAAACAAAATTCCTCACGAACATCGGCCCAACCCCTGTAAATCCCAATGTTCTGACATGACAGACATCTCTCCTCGCCTATGGAGAGAACTTCTGAAGCGGGCAGAAAACTCGACGCCAATCAGGGTTCGCTAGCAAACAAAATGTCATCGAATCTCATCGATGCACACTCAACACCAACGACGGTACCTCTTTTCAACGCCTTCAGTCAGCAACCCCCGCAGACTAGGCTTGGTGTATGACAACTGATATCAAATCAGCTTGATGTTTGGAATGCAGCACACGTCTAGCACAACGGGGACTCCAGCAATTGCACACACTAGACTTTCCCTGTCTGGTCATTATTCCATCGATCCGCTCTCTTCGCCATGCAATTGATCACCAGCCGGCACGTTAACCACCATTGTAGAAGGGAATTTCTCTGCATATCGCTGCCCGAGGTTGCTGCGTTCAATCTATGGCAACATGTGCTTCGGTATGCAGGTCGATCAACAAGCACATCTGTGTCTGCTGATTCGTTGACACGTACAAATTGCCACGATTGAAAAATACAATACCTTGAACAAGTCTCTTTACTCTCACAGGTGAAGTTAATATGTTAACGGCAGGATAATTGACGTCACGACTTTTTGAAGTTCTAAAACTAGAGCCACATTAGAGCAATATCCCACAGAAACTCAACGATATCTTCTTAAGCCGATAGCACTTTACTTGTTGGTTCTGGTATAACGGTGTTCAATCATGTCATCATCACCATCCGCACATCATGAGCATCATCGTCATCCTCATCATCAGTGCCCATTATCTCCAACCACATCAGCTTCATCGTCATCGTTATCATATTCCTCATCACCTTCCACTTCAGCAACATTTGGCATCACTTCTTTAAAAAGTGCACCAATTTCCCAGCCTCCTTGCTGTACTGAATTAGTCTGGCTGACTTTCCGCTCAGCCAGAATTAGTCTGGCTGACTTTCCGCTCAGTTCCCAGGGGTCGGGAACCCGTCCCTCGTAGTTTTTTTCCGTACCGGTATTTTCCGCGGACTTCTGCACCCAATAAATCATCAGCCTTGCATGTACATTTAACTGTACCTCTCATCATCATTTCCATCAGCCCAGAATCTGATCTTCAGGTCATCAAAGTCCGCCAGGTCGGGCTGAGGTATCCACGCTTATACATGTATTTGCAACATGCACAAGAATAAGCATCCAATAATTGTGACGGTTCAGGCAAGGGAGAGAGAACAGAGCTTCCCTGTCATCTGATATCTGGCATCCTCTTTGGGAGACTGTCGGTGTTAGTAACAAAATCTCTGCAAGCGTTATGACATTTTTCACCTTATGTGACTTCCCTGGGTTTTCACATACCTGGATATTGACGAATGTCTACATGTAGCTCAACTTCTTTTGCTTAATATATAACTGAATCCTTTGCATCTGAACCACGTAAAACTAAAACCTGGATCAGTTGAAGGGTAGCGTACAGTTCGATGCATTGAGAAATGTATATCTCTTTAGGTTTCGTGACGTTGGGCTGTTATTAAGAAGGGTACTCAACAAGTCTTTGACATGTACATGTATGTCCAATCTCATCTCTGAGGTGCGATGGTAATGCTTGACTTGCAGCTGTTGGTCACTGCCAAGGCGGCGGGGGGGGGTCGGACACATTGACGATGAAACACGGCAAAGGCCACTTTGATATTCTCTTCGGATTACTTTGGGAAGTCCACAAAGCAACTGACTGATGATTTATACAGCTTCTCCACTTGCCAGCGGCTCACTCCCGTAGTTCTGGTGCAATTGTAGCCTTTATCACCACTATCATACCAACACCATCATTCATCAACCACCACCAACACCAAGATGACCAGAAACATCAAGGAGACCTTTATCGAGCTTTCTCACAATCAAACATGGAGAGTCGTATGACGAGATGAGCTGGTAGAGATATTTCTCTTCCTTCGACTGCTGCAAGAGTGGGGTGTCAGTTTTATATCCAAGCATCCATCATAATCTTTGCATGCGCCACAAACAATGACATGAGAACATCCCGTCACATGCCAACGCCTGCCAATACCTGACTATATTCCGACCATAACCCAGTTGCTATCGGTACGGAACAGCAATAACATCATCTTGTTGGGCACAACAAGTGCTTCTCTTGTAAATTTGAGTGAATTTGCACTCTGCCGCTGGCATTTACCGTCTTTGAACGAGTTTTCTTGCCAATCTTGGTAAAGATGGTAATCTTCATGCGAAGCTTTTTACTCTCTGATACTCATCCATTTCTGCCTTAAGAAAACACGATCAGCATTACCATTGAGAAAGAATATTGCAAAGTGTGCTGTAAACTACGGTACGGCTTAATTGCATCCATTAAATGAACAGCTGCCGCATTCAATGGAGCAGCCAGGAGACTGCCTCGCTTCCCGTTGCATTCATTCAGGTACGACGTTGATACCGATAGCTTTAGTCAGTACATCGAGCTTGCGTGGCGCATGTAAAGCGAAATCACTTTGTAACAGGTGTCTATTGAGCTGATATCTGCCATATTTCCAATGACGTTGCTGAATACAGCGTATATGCTTCTGTAGATTGGCAATGGAAAAGAATTGAACCGCTTTGCTTGGAATGTATTTCTATCTGAATGTAACTGTTCTGCTTGTAGTGCGGGTTGTAATTGGACAATAGAATGACCCTGAGTGGTGAGAGAAACACGAGTTGGGGGAAGGGTTCGTCTCCTCGATGAGAGTTTAAACGGTAAAGCTCTTTGGTGATCTGATACATTGATATCTTCTAAGTTCTATCTGTGATAGGACATTGTTGGTGATAACAAACCCAGGATCTCGAAACCCTGCTCTTAGACGCCTCAAATACATGTACTCTAGCCTGAGCTCGGGAGGTGGTTACCGACGTTAGGTCAACCAAGCCCGCGGCAACTTACCAAACGATACAGAGAAGCAACAGTAATCATGCGTGATGAAATCAACCATTCATTTATTTATGACTTGCTCAACGGTACACGCCGTTTGGTCGTGATCGGTCGACGTTGTGGTAGGCTGAATGAGCTGCTCGAAATTGAATTTTGAAATTATATAATCCCTTTTGATTTGTAACGGAAGCGACCTATTATCTGTTGGCTTCTGAGTTCGCAAAACAAGTTTCAGTAACGCTTCAATTTGGGAGCATACATTTACTGCCTGCTGCATGGGTAAATGTTGCTCCTCAAGAAGGGGCGAAGAGACCACCATGTCCTTAAAACCTCACCGAGCTCAGACAAGAAGTGTTACATTCAGCGTTGGAGTCTGAATATTGTACGATGCATGAACATGTAATGTACGTACAGGTATGTACATGTACATATATTGAAGGGCGGAACTTGAAGAACAGTTCAGGTTTCACAAGCAAGGATATTTTACCCATTTACCTCGGTAATGAAACCGTGGAAGGGCTAAAGGGGAAAGTACTGATCCAGCTTGTGAAATGTGAACTACGGTACCTTGAGGATGGTCAAAAACAAAACGATGAACGGTTTGAAAATTGGATTGTTGCTGTAAATTCGGGTTCTGAAGAAATCAGGTCCTCTTATGACCTTATTTGACCTTCATGCACGTGCGTGAGAGCTGGGGAGCGATGCTAAGAGGACCTGATTTCTTCAGGATGGTAAATTCGATGTTCTTGGTCGGGCCTGCCTCGTCCTTAAACTATGTAAATGGACCGAAGTTGTACAGGAAAATCAGTCTACTTCAATTGAACTATGAGCTTTTAGAATATGTACAAAATATCAGAACGTGTTCATATATTACAGCATCAAATAAAAGAACCGTATTACTTTTGAAAGGATTATTCTTGGTGCCTGGAGAATGCCTTTATTGTATCATTCTTTATTCATTGCTTTGTTGCTTTATTTTGGACACTGTAGCTGTCGTATTTCTTCAGACGAGTGATGGACGAGTTCAGATTGGATGAAAGGATTCTGAGCCATTGACTGCAACTTCGTTAAGTCGACATTTTCAAGATGCAATGCGATATTTGCACGGTTTTTCAGAATATTTGCGTATTATGATTGTCTGATGTAAACGCTGACGAATGACTTCACTCTCCGAGCACATGGAACGCCTACAAGGTTCAAAACGACGACGCCGAAAGATGTGCGTTCCTACTGATGCAAATTTCATAATTATTGCTATGGTGATGACGATAGGAGAGCAAATTCCAATGTTGCTATGGCAGTTACGCTACTAGAAAACCCCCATCATGCTTATTATTTACTCTTCATGAAACATTCAATAGATTCGTCTGTACACCAAGTGGGGAAATTCCGACATGATCAAAATATATTTGATGGTGTTTACGAGTGCAAATAACTCCAGTGTGTAATCCTCATCATTGGTGCATTCTTTTAAAACTCACTCAAGTCAGTAGGTTTTCTCAACGATGTCAGCGCGGCGCACTCCGGAATATCGTTGAGTAGCAACCACCATTGGAAACGCCCTCAAAAGAGATAGAACGCGGTCTCATTATGAACCTGTCGGTGCTTCTCTGGGTTTTTGGGTCGTCGATTGTGATGGGATGTTGCGGGGTTGTCCGCTTTTACGTAATGGGCTCGCCAGTGAAATGAAATGATATGAAATGAAATGATCACCGATACCCGTACTTCGCCCCGTAACAGCTACTGCACAAAATATGCACTATACAGGAATCTGAAGTCTATGAGATTTCGGATTGGAAAGTGAAAACGAGGCTGACCCACGAGTTAATTAGATATGTCCACAAGTTTGAAAAACAGAGCCTGATGAACACACAACAATACCCGCCGAGGTAGAAAATCAATCACTGTTTAAATTATTCTAATTGAGTTTATTATTTGTTCCAAGAGTCCGGGCCGTAGAAAAGTGTTTGTCGACAAACAGACGCGAACATTGGCCAATATTGCGCTCTGTTCTTTGTATTGATATAACGTAATATATCTGGATACCAGTGAATGTAGTGATGGTGGTTCAAGTCCCAGCTGTGTCATCAACAAGATGCTTCATGTTTCATTCTCTACACACAGGCGGGGATAACGAGACAACGCAAACCACAAAATGAAAAGATGGACATGATTTGCATTAAGTGTCTGGCGTATTGCTTACAAAGCTTTTATTTTTCTCCTGTTTTATTTCGCTGGTGCTAACACTCAGTTGACTATAATTACCGGGCCAAGAAGGACTGAATAGGTACCCCTCGGGTACTGGAAGCCAGGGGCCATACCAGCAAGAACGTTTTGATATCATGCATGACTCGCGAAGCAATGCGAATTAATCGTGCCATCTACCCTACATTGAATTGCGATGTTTGCGAAGGGAAAAACTGACGCTTTTTTAGGATGTCAGCCGCCCGTATGTTGTTAGTTCTACACTGTAAGCTATTGATGTATCTATCGACAAGTTAATTCTTGTTTGATTCGCAAATATGACGCGGATAAACTTTCATCGATCAGGAATGACGTTCAGCGGTTTTCATATGTACGAGTTCACTTGTGCACGATTCGTTTAAACGAGTTTTTAACCTCAGCCATCGTGGGAAATGGTTCTCCAACAAGCGGTCGATCTGTTGCACAAAAGCCAGCTCACACGTACTTACTCTGGAAAATTGCAATTTGAGTCTGTATGGTTTTTTGCATGACGTTTGCTGTCAGTAAGCACGCCGGCGCTCGCAGAGTCGAGTAGATATCCCGATAATGATAATGCTGGAACTCGTCAAACCAAGTCAATTCCATATGAACTGATCCTTGCCATGGATTCCATTACACGCACCGCTGGTTCTGATAGACGGCCAAACACAATTGTCTTCTCCGAATAGACAGCAGCGAGAAATCTTCCTCGTGGGTTAATGACATGTCATCATCATCAGCTCTTTCATATTTGAGACGTTCCTATTTCGTCCACTCATATCATCTCCAGCCATCGACTTTAAATTGTTTTCGGTTCCCCGTCAACAGATCGTTATGGGTCGTACTAGTATGAGTGGTAATCAGTCCACGCAGAGTTGAGAAATGTCCTTAGTTACACGTTCTGTGTGTCCTTAATCAGGTTATCTGAATTCATTGCCTTTGGGTAAGGTCCCTCAGGAAACGTAAATAAAAGTATAGGATCAGTAATGAAAAAACGCTTCGCAACTTTTCAGTTTCCTAAAACCCAAGCGATAGGCTACCTTGACTGCTGAGAGGCTTTAGATAAAGAAGACCTACACTCGATCCGGCTCAATGCCCTATGCCTGTAGACCTGACGATATGACGAGAAGCCAGAAACAGGATTGAGAAATACAACAACGCTTGCTCGACCCGAGGTACAGGAAGTCTCGTATTGGGAACCATTAGGTTGTTCTTTATAGCTGTAGTGTTATCTTCCCGGTTGCAGTGTCCTTAAATCAGAATTACAAGCGCTCAGTCTGTGAATCCTGCCTTTCTGAAATTGTCTTGGTTTATTTATAGCTGCCCAGGATCCCTCGGCAATCAGTGGAAGGCCTCAGATGTGAGAACGCATGAAATCGTTTAAAATGATGATTACATTGTCATGTCGCGTGGTAATGGCCAGTACAGGTGGTATCCTGGTAATTGGAGATAGTAAAACCTCATTTTAACTGGATTAAGACGTTTACTGCTTCCTTACTCGGGGGAGTGAAGTGTTTCAGACTCATTTTCTAAGTCGATCCTTTCGTGAATAGCTGAGGTTGTTGATGTTGACGCCTCGCTACGCATATATATTTCTGTCATATCCCGTCTGAGTTGCGAAAATAGGAGACCGAGAAACTTCTCTCGGACACTGTTGCCATCAGTTTTAATACAAGTAAACGAGATAGTATCTCGAAGCCGGTGCCTCCACTTGTGACACAAATAAACGAGATACATGTAGTATCTCGAAGCCGGTGCTTCCAATGTGACACAAATAAACGAGATAGCATCTCGAACCCGGTGCCTCCACTTGTGACACAAATAAACGAGATAGCATCTCGAACCCGGTGCTTCCACCTGTGACACATAAACGAGATAGCATCTCGAACCCGGTGCTTCCACTTGTGACACATAAACGAGATAGCATCTCGAACCCGGTGCTTCCACTTGTGACACATAAACGAGATAGCATCTCGAACATGGCGCCTTCCGTTGCAAAACATTGCTGGACGCATTCATTGGTTTTGCTTAGGACACACTGAGGTCGAGAGGCCAAGAATACATGTATATGTCCTCAATATTCACTTCACCTCCTGTTTGCCCAGTCCATCAGCGTCCGGCTCACCGACGTTCATTCAGACAAATTGCTTGTAGATTTTAGAACATATGTTATCGATCTAATGCATCAGATATCGTAGGTGAATGAATTATCAAAGAGCCCCGCCATTCGTATATAGTGGTCTGAACTAGAATCGATGAATTTGGTTGATGGTATAAAAGTAATTTCGTATACAAAATTGGGTGACCAGACATCGTCAGAATGACTTTTCAACTGCTAATATTCGCCCTTTAAAATTTGGAGGTATAATTCTGGGACGGTAGTATGTAAACATTGAAACGTTTCAAAAGAAACGAGCCAAATGAAACGACCCAAAAAACATGCTAAATCTCAAGTTGCATGACAGAAACGGTGTAATTTTGTTATTTCCAGTTCATTTTTGGCACTTTCATGGCATAATAGCATTAAAATCTCTCAAAACACACGTCTCCCGTTCAAAACACACGTGTTGTTATTGTTTACATGACACCATGCTTCCCTTCATTCAATGTTCAAGGTCTCCGATCCCAAATATGGAAGTCGTCGCTTCAGAAATTCTCTATGCGATTATTAATACCTTTTATCATATACTTTCTCTATATGTCACTCGCCATGGTTATTTTCTGTGAGGAATTAGTGTGTGAGGCCTCAAAATGTCTTCAAAATATATCGTTTTTGATATTGGGCAAAGTTTGTAACACAATGTGCATGTGAGTTGTGAATAGATAATAAGCCATGAGCATTCCAACCAATTAGCGTACTCCGATCATTCCATTATGAGGGGTGCGAGGTTGGCGAGAGGAAAATGTGACATCGTTCCCCTCAGTGTAGCCTAAATCTGGCTAAGAAATCGCAGTAAAAGCTAAAATGATGATAAAAATCATGAATGTATCGGATCATCTACATTCCTCTATTCATACAATGTAAAATAATATAGGTTTTTGGTATTTTTGTTATGATTTTTCGTATTTTTAAAAACATTTTGGGTCGTTTCATTTGGCTCGTTTCTTTTGAAACGTTTCAATGTTTACATACTACCTTCTGGGTAAGGTATTACATCTGCCAGTATTTCACTGTGTGTCAGTGTTCCCCCTATTGTTTTGGAAACGCTGGCAGATAGATCGACACATTTCTTTTTGTGCACCCTTTTGTCAACTCCCGGCTTAATCCGTCAGACAATAGCATGGGAACACTCAGAGATGGGGAACACTCAAAAATGTTACACTGGTGAAATCTGAACAAGTTTTATCAGGAGTGCGCTGGTTCCCTGGAGGTCCTGGTTTCAGTGTAATTCGTCGAGGCATGTAGGCAACCGTACTTTCCGTAAAGCAAACATAAAGGCAGTCCCGACCTGTCATTTCATGCCGAGTGGCCATTACCTACCCTCTGAAAGAAGACCCTGTGTTTACTCTTCCAATCTAAACTCATTAAAATCTAATTGGTGCAAATGTGGAACCTAATTAATCCTGATAATGTTTGAAAGAGTTTAAGTGATACTAGCACGCATTCAGCATGGAACTATGATGCCACCGCCACAACACTCTGCCGTTGGTTACTAAGAGCCCTTCACTCCTCGGCTGAACTGGCATGACAAATATTGAACAAGCGAGGGATAATGGCTTGTACACAGCGTGCCGAGGTTTGCTGACAGAATCAGAAAGACTGCGTGTGAAATATTACTCTTGCCGACGTCAGCGAGGAATGAATCCAGAGGGACGGTCGCCATGCTAATCATTTGGTCAAGAGAGGAGAAGAATGTGATACAAGGCGGGCATTTGAGAAGCGTGGCACCGACAGAAGACATGGCGAGCTGGTGAAAAAAGAGGTTGTAGATTTGCAAGTTGGCGTCAGCTCGTTTCCACCCACGGTTGCAGGGGATATATGGTCAGTTCCAGGCAACTATTCACCCACTGTAGTGTTGTGGCATGTTGAGAGACAGTGCCGTATTTGTTACTCGTTTGTCAAAGGAATGCATGTTGGGCGAAAAATTGGAATGTTTTGGTGTCAGTAGATGATAGAAAGCAGCTGATTTCTTCCCAGTCGTAGCAACTAACAAAAGATCCTCGATTTTCCTCAGAATCTGGCCAACGTCTTGTCGAACCAATCATCTGGAACTCCAATCACGGAGAGGTTTCTGTACCCGTAGTCCTGAAATGACGAAGAGAATCAGCCATCTCCTACGGCAGGGGCTGCTGTGTCAGATTCCGGACCTTAGCCTTAATCATCTGAGGCACCACCAAGCCTCGGGCTATGTAAAAGAATTGGTTTCCATATCGCTCGTCATCATATGTGGCTAATGCCTTAAGCTACGCAGGACAGGTTGGCATGATCCCCTTATTCTCTGAAGGATGGACGAGCTCCTCTTTGATTGATGTGAATCTTCTGATACTGGGTAAATGTATCTGTAAGAAGCTTACACCGATCCCCTTTTTATGTTGTTGTTTCCGCTCATGGTAAGCCTGTCACTGTAAAGTCAACAGTGAAATTGTCAAGGGGCTTTGGCAAATGGAAGTGAAGGAATGCCATTGCCTAGCAGTGTTTGTATCGGATTTGGTTCATGCAGTCCACTCACGATTGGGCCTACGAGGCGACGACACCAACGACAACTACCACGTAGCACCCAAAGGGTCGTGTAGGGGTTGGAGACGACCGCAGATCATGATCATGGCGAACTCGAAACAAGATCCGTTTAAAAAAGTTTCTTTGTGTGTTTTCTGGTTTGCACTGTGCAATAGCACCATGTTTGCTATCCATTCTCTTGTTTACCCTGTCCGGCTATCGAAACCCGCGGTATTGATTTCAGCCGTAAGATATGGATGGTATTTCCACAATCTTGAATCCCGACTCGGCAGAGACGGTATCGATTTGTTTAATATTAGCTCTCGTACCAGTTGCGGAATGAGATTTGCTGGTAGGGGTGGCATTTGGGAGGCGGATTTTCCGATTGGAAGATTGAAAATGACGTACCGGACAAGGGCTGCGAAGGCTACTTGTTAACCCTGCGCAAAGCCGTGAATTGACCGGTCTTGTGATGCGAGTGGTCGATGCCTTGTATTACCTCTTTTGAGGAACTTTTTCTTTCTTGCCATTCATACCACAAAGCAAGAATTGCTCCATATCGTTCGCTGAAAGCACCTATTAGTATAAACCGTACTAACCGTAGCTTTTCGCTCTTGTATCTTTCTTGATCAGGGACAGCTTTGACTGCCTTGTAGCCCTACTCTGGTAGTGGTGTCTGAACGTCGTTCCAACCATGAAAAGAGCTGAGGTACGAAGACTATACTGCTGCTCATCCACAGGTATTTAAGATGAGGATGAGTGATTGATATCGTCTACCTTTGTCCCTTTAAGCTTCCTACGTCTCCAAGAACATGGCATATCCTGAATGCCTGGTGTGTAATTGAATGCCGCCATTCAAACTCGCCAGCTTATTGAGTCCTCCCACCATTCACTCGTATAGATTAACCGATTTCGATTCTGAATAGAAACGTCGCGAAACTGGAACTAATTAAATTGCAATGTATCAGACGATTGATTCTCATGAGACTTAAGGAATCTTATGCATCAAACATTAAAAGTTGAAGACCCTGGGAGACAGAATAAAAAAATGGCTGAAGTAGATTGGGTTTCGTCTGATGGCATGTCTGATCTTTCGTCTCTTCCGATGCAAGTCCACAAGTAGCCTGCTGTCATTACAGGGCAGCAGTTTGCAGCAACAAGCTGATCACAGAGGATGGCCTTGCTCTATTTCAGTCTGCGGTACTCGCTGCTTGTTTGTCTACTTGCTCATCTACTGCGATGTGCCTGAGCCAAAACGTAAAATCAGCGTCAGTCGCTCAACGATGCGAACGAATAGCCCATCTTACATCGACGTAAACCCATCTCTATAACAGGAATCGTATCAATGAACCTGATTAATCGTGAAAGAGACAAACAAATACTACACCCACTGGATTGTAAAAAAACGATGTTAGATGCTGAAATTAATTCTATTTCTGTCTAAGGCACTGGCAACGGAAGTAATAACTCCAGAGGAAATTGCTCGTCTTCGCCAAACTCAATGGGGACCGCCCTTGACTGTGAAGTGTGGGGAGTTAAGGTTTGTACACCGGGATCTACAAACTGGTACGTTTTCGAGGAGATTTTTACCCCAAAATTATTTACTGATTCAAGAAACAACATGGCGTGTGTGAGGCCGTGCATAGTAATCATAAGGGGATGGTACATTTATAATGGTACCGGTAGCAGTTCCTGTTGCTATCTCGCAAAGATGGATGGGCCCCCAGTCTCCATTCCCCTTTCCATGGATGCCCCTATCCTATGTGATTCTGGTCAACTGTGCGAAGCTCCGGTTGATTAATCAGCGACAAGGTAGAAGATCACAGCGTTATCAAGCTGGTCGCAGGAAGAGCATTGCCATTTAGTTCTGATGTTAGAGTTGACAGGACTTTGGATGGTACAAGATACAGAAAACTGGGCCTCTCTTGATCATGAATTTTTGTTTAGGCCTATATTGTGGGTCCACGACGAAATAAGTATAGAGCCAACTCTTTTCATTGATGAAAGTGGATGAGCAGTAAAAAGAACCTTCGCCATTCCCAGGCATGAGCCACACCGTTGACGACAGCCACACACTACAACAAATGCACTTGTAAAAAACCCAGCCAATTCCACGACGCCTGATCCGCTTGAGGAATGCAATCTAGGACGTGATTTGGAAGCCTGACAGTACAATTTCTGATGGTGGAATGATACCTGAAGCCCTACAGCATCCCGGATATTGGTAGCGTGTCACAGCGGGCCGGTCAAGACCGAGGTTAAGCGGATAAGCCGATTCAATGGTCGCATTAGCCGTGTTGGCTTTGCAAGTGAAATCAATGTTGTCTTTCATCTAGTGAAGTGTTCAAGGTTTGTTCTATGATATGAACGGATGATTGGAAAAACGTTTCATTTTTAGTTACGGCGGACGGTGTGCCTCTTCTTCCAAGTTGCCATTTGTCCGCTGTCTTGCTATCTTACCATCACGATGAATGCCACATAAAGTAACGAAATCAAGTGGAGGTTTGGGCTGGGATCTCTGCTTTGGGGGTATGGGATAAACGTCCTCTAAGGAGTAATCACAAAAATGCAGACACTCTGTAGGGCGAGATTTACAGGATGGAAATTCTCCAGGATCTCCAGGATCTCCAGGAAGGCATTGAACAAGCCAATTCCCGCATAGTCGGAGAAAGTCACTTTCGTGAGATAACCAATAGCGACTATTGAAGATTCCCCTGGGATAACGAAGACGGCAGGCAAGTAGCGGGCAAATGATCATGTTGTATTGCGTAAACAAGTATGTCGCTCATCATTCATCCCGGGAATTATCAGATCCAGAAGTCAGACACGACAGCTGCATTAAGCTCGTCGCGTCGCTGGTTTACCATTCCGATCACTCTCGCTTTGATATGTGGAATTAACTGTTGAATCAGGTCGAATGTCGATGTCTTGCGGATCGGCTACAACTTGACTGAATTGTCCACATGTTAAACTCGCAGGCAGAGCAGGTAGCCATGGTGATGGTTGCAACTTTTTTACCGGAGGGGACGGGCTGGGGTGATGTAGTGGTGGTTCTCTCTCCTTCAGAGAATCCTGCTCACCAGAAATTGTACCGAACGTGTGTTGGCGTACCCCTTCTCCTGATAGTGCTTCTCTTCCACAATGAAACTTTTGAACCGAAGATTGGGTTGAGCAATCCATGGTGGAAATATTTGACCGGATAATTTGTTCGGATACTCCTTTACTCCTCCTCACAGGTTCTTTTTGTGTGTCTCTTTTCTGTTGTTCCTTGGTTGTTTTGCCATTCTGTAGCTCCCCCCCCCTTTCGGGCGTTGGAAACACATCCTTGGCAGATTCGGTGGAAATATGACTGTAGTCTGCTCACAGTGGTCGAGACGGAAGTCCTGGTAGGTTGCAGCCAGGTCAGTAGTTAGAGTCTGATATTTTCGGCGTCGCTCGTCCGCCAATTCTATGATTGCAGCATCAAAGCCGCCCGCAGTGTCGACAAGGTCCTTCGATCCCATTTTTTAGCTGTCAAGATTTGAACTGCTGTGTTGGGAATTGTCCACTGGTAGGTCACAAGGTGGCCAGTTGTTCTTTTCTGGAGCATCTTACTTCTTAAGAATAAACAAATGTCTGCTTCATTTTACACTCACTCAATCTCTCTTTTCCTCACCAATTTGCAACAAACGTAGCCCTACCTTATTGACATTTTAGTCCTCGACCGTATTTCGTACAATACTTGGTGATACCAGCAATATATCAGGATGGGCCTTTGAGTTAGCCTAATCCCCTAGGAAAAAATTACTTCGTGAATAATAAATCTGCAAATTGAGAACAATCTCCTTTGCCTGATGGGATAAATATACGGGGTTGGGACGAGCCTGTTTATTGATTGCTGTGTTAAAGTTATTCAGTGCTGTCGATTCAGTATCCCACTTTCACAATAGCTTCCACACATTTAGATTTCAGCCGATTATTTATTCATCAATATGCTCTTACTGCCGATTTATCATCTCTGTACGTGGTTGTTGTTGACAGGGAAACAAGACTCACTTTGATTCTACAACAGCACAATACGATGCCCACGGAACAACATCTGTATTGATTGTCACACCTATTGTTATGCGATTGACTTAGTCTTCCATGGCGAATATCCCTACGGATATTTCATTTCTTAATCGTAAGGTCATTTCGTGCCAAACCGTACCCTTTTATATCAAACAGAATGGTATGGCTGATTCGATGTGAGGCGTCCGTTGAATTGCTTCTAGCTGATGAAGAGTGCAACATTTATAGTGATTGAATCTAACGATGCTTGGCCCCCATTTGCTCCCTACACTATTACACGGAATAGCCCCCTTGAATGATGTCCCGATCGCAGTATATCATACAACAGAGTCCTCGTCATTCATGCACAACCGCGTCGACCGGCCGTTAAACCGACCTATCGCCGTAAGGCTAACAATGTTAGCTGTGCCCTGTGTTTTACATTAAACATATCGCTAGAAATGATGGTGTCTTGATCCTAATGGCCGTAATGTATATCAGACATCATCCATAATTCATGTCACAGTTCGTGTTGCTTGCATGGAGCCAGGGCTGCCTTTAGAGGATACGTGGCGTGTGGGTACTGTTGTCTAATTTGACATTGCCCGACAAGAAAAGGGAGCTTGAACCAAGAAAGTATGTTTGCCGAATGGTGAAGAGGATGCCAATCAGCGAGCACGAAGCTGAAGGGTATTGCTGCTGGCCGTTTGGCTACAAAACTTCTTTGCTCTATAGCTCCCTTTTCGTTGGGACAGAAATCAAATTCAGTGCAATCGCTGCATTGGCAAATGGTAGCCTATTTATGATCAAATGGGGAAACATTGCTAATCTCTGGCTTTTTCTCTTCATAACCAATAACTCGAGCAAAGACCTTTGTTTTATGATTATGTAGGATCTTCAATCTTCCTTATCATGCCTTTGGACGAATCGTCGCCAGGGTTCACCAGAGAAATGGTCGGTTCAGTAATCAAAACATTTGTGAGATTGAGATCAGCGACTTATCATGGATCCTTAGGTATACGGATAGAATTCTGTACAGTGATGACAAATTTTATATACATTTCCATCCGTATACGTATAAGTATCCGTGATACGTTGCTGATCTCAACCAGCCTATTGTCATCTAGGATTCTGGAACGCTGCAGGCGATCCGCCACGAAGTGTCTATAATCCAAATAACCAATAGCATGCTAATAACAGAGTCATTACCTGTTAGAAAACATTCCTCGATCTGCTACAGACACGCATGAAGGAGAGTTTCTAAAAAAACACAAAATGACTAATGCATATGTTCTTGAGACGCCAGCCAATTGCTTGAAAATCAGAGAGGGAGACTTCGCCACAGATGACGTGTGGGTTTGGTTGGGGTAGCTAGAAGACCACATCTCAATGTTACATGTTGCAGGTTAGGGAGACTTTGCTACAAAAGTTTGTAGATTTGGTTGGACTGGCTCGAAGATCACAGCAATGATACATTGGGGGTTAAGGAGACTTTGCTGCAAATGACGTTTGTGGGTTTGGTTGGACCAGCTAAAAGACCACATTGATTTTGGGACAACAACATGTTAGTCTCCACTGAAAGATGACGTCGAAGTTCAACTAAACTGCCAAGGGAACAAATGGTAACGCAAGAGTAGGTTATCCCAAATGGATATTTTTTGCCCGAGAGAAAGAAAATAACATCGGATTGCCGTATATTCCGGATGCAATGACAAGAGATCGTTTCGGATGATAATGAAGTTTCGATCCACTCCATAACCTCGCCGCCGAAGTCTATCCAATTCTCTGTCTTGTTGGAGAAATAACCCTATAAACCTTACAGCGACATATCCCCCAGGGACATGCAGCCTCTTGCTGGAATCGTTATTCCGAGCAGTGTGTGTCATTACAAATTTATCTCTCCACATTATGAGCTTCTTGTAGACGCAGTTCAGTGGTATGTCTTGACGAGGTCGAGACATAAGAATATGACATCGTTAAGACGAGAGCTTGGACCGTGGTCTTATCGGTGAAGCCAAGGCGGACGTTCGGGAGCCTGCTGGGAATGCAGAGCAGGCTTCAGGTGGAATACTAACAGTGTGGAGACTGCCTACAGCTGTTCCTAGTCTTGGGAAGCCGTATTAAACGACAAAGGCATGGCATTCAACCATAAAGAAATCAAAAGAAGAACGCAAGTTCTCGTCAGAGCATTCGGATTATCCACCATACTGCCTCCTGGACCAGAAGTAGTTTTGGCAGCAACATGGTCCCTGACATGCCTGATTGGAAAATTCGCCAAATAGATTAAGCTTGTCGCCGAAACAAGGTCTCTAATTTTCTCAAAATCCTACATACCGTTACCAAGGTGATCCATTGGCATTCTTTTCACTGGTGTCGTAGGATTCCCGGTGGTGGTGCTAAAGATCAGGATGAACAAAATGATGGGAGATTGAGCGGTTACACGCGAATGGGAAACATTGATAGGGTTTTCCGATTAATGATTTTAACCCATGATGACCAAGAATGACTTTGTTCGGTGAATGTGGATCACTTTTGCATGGAAGACACCAAGCAAGCACGTATTGCAGCAGTTTAATCAGTTTTATCAGTTTGCCATTTAACGTAGGCTACAAATCCGCAACACAAATTGCACAATATGGGAACCTTCGGGTTTAATTCGAATCCCAAGCAAGCACGTACAATTCCAGTTGCAGCAGTTTTATCAGTTTGCCATTTAACGTACAAATCCGCAACACAAATTGCACATAGGAACCTTCGGGTTTAATTGGATTCTTCAGTGAACCGCTGATGAGTGAACCCGAAGGCGAACCACAAGCAAGTACATGTACCAATTCGACAATCTTATGCTTTGGCTAAGATGTGCCTTGCGTAAAACATAACTACCTCAGCAAGAAACAGCACTCCCTGAACACACCTGAAAGGAAGGATGGACGGACTGATTTCTTTTTGGGGCACACTTCACATGCTTCGTTCATCATTGCCTACTGGCCGGTATGAAAAATAGAGATGAATTCTTCTTGAATGGGTTAAGATGGGTACTTCGATTGCAAGTAGCTATAATAGACGTACATTCTCAGCTGTCAGCCACGGTCGTGTTTGATCGAGTGGTGACGACCTCATCAGCAGCTCCGCTCGATATGGAATACTTCATGCTACTTGTACCAGCGACACATTATCCAAGAATAAGTGGCAATCCATGCACAGTAATGTTCAGAACAAGTCTAATGACATTTCTTTGCGATAGTCAGCATAAAACATTCGTGACTCGTATGTCGAGCTAACAGCTCCTCGACTGTATAGATGAGAGGGAGCGAGAAGAAAATGCAGGGAAATGACATGCAGTTTTCTTTTGTATGACTCAATAGTTGTCATGTATACTTCATGTAACCGGCTAGGTCATGCAAGTTGATGGCATTTAGTTTGAAGTGGATGAGCTCAATGATCGTCGAGTTTGATATTGTTGACATCACTCTGTAAAGTATTTGCTTGCCGAGAGCTTTTGACACAGGAAAGCCATGCAAATTGACCTCTCAGTGACAAGATCTGAAGAGGTTTATAGCTGAAGAGTTGGAGATAATGGATAATATATGGATAATATATACCGTTGAGCCTTCTTGCATGTTCTCGAGATATTTTTCGCAGTGCAGTAAATTTTGCAACATCCCAACGTGCCTAGCGAGTCAGTGCCGAGAAGATCATCAAATTGTACCCATCGACGAGATCCTAACAAACAGGCTGTACTCGTTACCATCAACAAGCTTGGACTGACGTTTTCGAGAAGGAGAGATACGGATTGCAACTCCCCTATCCGCTTCACCCTCCTCAAGGTTCACCTCGAAGTACCCCCGATGAACCCGCTTATTACTCATATCGACCAATGAGGGAGATCGCCGAGAAGTCTCATGGAAATTAAGGCGAGTACATCTCAACAACAAAGCATTATTCAGCAAATAAATAACCTGTCAGAACAGTTCCAATTATATACACCGACAGCGCCTTGGAGAGCCTTCTCGTCCGCTAAGACTAATAAAATCGCGCTGATCATGACAGACGGGGCCACGAGAGACAGCCAACGACATAAACAATGTTTTATTAGCAATTCGCCAGCATGATCATTCATCCTGAGAATGGACCCTGTCTCTAGAGGCGTAGTTGTCAAAATTCTTGTACCTAGATCTCAATACCTCGCATGCCTCCTTGGTTTCTGGTTGTCCTTCCTTACTCTAGCCTCGACCTACTCCTTGGGTGGAGAACGGGTCGTTGTGAATTCACGTCCATATCTTTATAAAAACTGACAGCGTTCCCAAAGAAACTGTAATAACGGTAAGACTTGCCTCTAATGGTGATTGCCTCAACAAAACAGTGAGGTCAAGCATTCTAACCACGGACAGACGAGCAACCTTCTTTATCTCCCTAATGCACTCGCATAGCGAGTTGTTGATCAGAGTATGGAAAGACTGCTGGCAGTGATATAAGCCGAATGAGTGGACGGACTGTTGACACCGTCTCTGTACTGACCGCACGTGATGTGTACAAACGACAGTTATAATTGCTTCACAGAGCACCCCTCGTTTGTCATGTTCCTGATGGGTTTGTGTTTGGATAATGAAACCATACTTGAAAAGAAAGGGAAGACGTCTACGATGATCCGAACGAGACCATGGCCTCTACCGCAACTTCTAGTTTCGGTCATGCAAAAATCTCTTTTAGCATGATATCACCGTACCTGACGGAGTAACAAGAAGTTGTCGACGATAGCGTCTGTCAATCGAGCTCTTTCAATCTTCAGCCATCGTATCGAGGTAGCAGAATGAACTATATGGTAATGGCACCACGGATACGGCCAAACGTATCGGATAACCAGCGGTTCATATTGGCCAAGTGTCGGGATCCTCAAGACGATAATCCCAGGGTGCCAGAACCACCCTGGAACCTGTAGTAGGCTACATAAATCAATGTACAGTTGGTCGAGGCAAAGATAGGGTGACAACATTACAGACCGTATGTTCCGTTTTATGTTGTGGTATTGTTGGAGGGAAGCAATAATGAATTCTACATTATCGTCTGTTTGTCTTTGTTTCTGTCTTTATGTTCTCGGAACGACAGGCACCAGCTGACATTCGCTCGTAATTGATGTAACTCATGCAAATGTTACGTTTATGCGCTTGATGTTGATGTTGGAAAAGAAATTAATGGAGACGACTCTTTACGATTATTTCACTAACCACCTTTGGGGAAACGTGGGCTATGACGGTGTAGAGTTTATGAACAAGGAAAATCAGGAAGGAAAGACTTGCCACCCTCATTATTTGCACAGGGACGGTTGAATCTCAAGGAAAAGATCCACAATCTACCATCAAAATCACCTCACTAGCATTTTGCACTCATTCAAAATGCAAGAATCACAGACGACCTATACTCCAGCAATTACTTTCCAATACCAATCTATCAAATTCACCTGCAACGACTCTGTCTGTTCGGGTTGAAGGTATTCGTTCCAGAACTCCCCCCGGATCACGTTCCAGAATCGTTGGTTGAGATCGTCCTGACCTTTTACCTTATCACGCATCTACTAGCTACAGGTTGACGTGAAGAACTTCGGCAATGGGAAGTGGGCTTCTTGACTGACTGGTTTTCCATATGTTCGATGAGATGCTTCTCGGCAGAATGCCTTGTTTATCAACCGGTGAGTACGCCTCCCGACTGACTGATGAAGCAACTGGGAAGTATACATGTAGCTCCTAGAAGCTTGGTCGTGCGCTGACCATGACTGATGGTGGCGTACCAATGGCTGAGTAGCATCCATCTCTCTCGAGTGAATCGCTTACCAAATGAAGGGAAATGTGGTTAGCTCTCAACAGACTACATTTCCTGTGAGCTATGTCAACGGCTAGGAAGTGTTCTACTGGACGGACTCGGCTACGAAAATGTTAGGTAAATTGCTTCTGGATGGCCCATTGCGTCGAGGCATTGGGTGAGCATATGCCGAGTCAGAAATTCGTATGTACCAAGATTTTCTGCAGTCGATGTCCTTTCCTTGCCAGTAGACTATAGAGTCCCCGCACGGTGTGTAAACACAATCCAAACCTACATGCATAGCTTAGATTGTAACAGAGCGTAGTTGTCCGCCGGTAAAAAGTGCAACTCCCCGGTATAAAAAATTGGTAAACTTGTCAGTCGAGCAGCGCACCGCTGGCTCGTGAACAGCCACAGGTCTTCAAAGATATCAAGGATGGTCGGGTTCAATGGCACCGAACCTCTACTACTCTTCGTTTTGTCATTAACGTCTCACCCAGTTAGTAACAATAACTGATAGTGCTCTCTCACGTGGCTTCTGTCCGCTCGAATATCTCCGTTGAGATTCGAAGAGCAATCTCTGGCTGGTCTGTTAGGACAATGATAGATAATGTACTTATTTCTACACTTGGTTAAACCAATCGTTGGTGATTATTCGCTACCATTTGCATCAAAGGCTGACTGGCAATAACATTACGCATTCCAGTCGCCTGTAACGGACCGTCAGAACTGATTGAACCTTCTATCTTATTAACTGTGTCAACTCCCTCTGATTTAATTGGATACCACGTGATCATTCTGTCGTGGATGATAGACAGAATGGCTAATAACGGTTCAGCATTGTTGTCGTTAGGAAGAGTATAATTGACATTAATAGAAGGCCTGTGTTTGTTCCCATTAGCTCATTAGCGTATCCATCATTAGAAAGGGATGCAGATCCATCAGCCGGAAAGAGTCTTTAATCTCCCTAATTGACAAAACATGAAAACATCCTGCGCCATGTAGTACGAGTAGTAGTAGAACTCACAACCCAAGAGATGATTCGGATTGGGCATGGACTCTTTCCAATGCCCAGTTGGTGATCGTCTTCTTGTCCCATCTCCTTCGACCTCTCACAACCTCATCATCTCATCATAATGCGTATTGTTGCCTCGCTTGACTCGACAGTCACGCAACCTTCAACCATAAATAGACTTAGCGCTAATCCAGCATGAATGTCGTTTGTTGCTTTAAGTGTATAAGCATGTCGGATGCATGTTGCATTAATTATTAATGCTAGCCGGAGTCCAGTTGATAGCATCAACCGCCACATGATGAACCAATGGGAAAGTGCTTGAGTGGACACTTTTACTTGTTTGCTTTTGCAAGTTTCGATCAATGAGAAAAGTGGAAAGCTTCCCAAGCTTTGGTTCAGACATCTCTGCTTCCGTTGTCGACAAGGGCGAGCCGCTCCTTCGAGGATGGGGTGGCTGTCATGACCTTGATGAGACCAACGAGACGCAGCTACTAATAAAGATGATAGTCGTTGCCAAGAAAGAGCATTGTCAGACCAAATGATCAGTGCCACCCTGGTGGACGCAAGCCTTGACTATCCATCATGAGGTCAGTATACAATTTCGAACCGTGATATCATCAGGTCTTAAAGACTTTCCTGACATAAGATTTGAGGAGAAATTCTTGTTTAATTCCCCCAATGCCAATGTTCCGCTCTTCTTTAACGGCCATTGCCGGGGGCATAAAATCGTTCTACCATTAGAACCAGGACACAACATGTTGGGATCACTTTTTACCAACAATTCCATAATCCTCTACTTACTATGGCGTAGGCAACAACCGTAACCTAGGAGACGCAAAATTCTTCGATTTGTTATGGGGTCTACGTTGTTCCCCGTGGTCCAAAATAATGTCTCTGATGTATTTGGATCAATGGGTGGTTAACTGTTCTCTTGCCTTTCTACCACAAACTGTCGCTTTGGCTAAGGGTATGATAGGCTCAGTCCGTTCTCTGTGAGAGGGACATCTCTTTTACTTTCTGGCCTGTGCCTGACACCACACTTTCGCTTGCAGGCCAGAGACTTGGTTCTGCTTCCATCATTTGGTAGCATTGGGGGTTAGGAAACGTGAGAAGGTTAATACACTTTACATGTAATTCATTCCGATACCTTTCAAAGGAGTTTTGCATCTACCTACAACAGTCCACAGGAGAAGGTTTGGCAGGGTTGTTTCTCCTGCTCTTTCGGAAGCCCTGGAGGCAGTGAACAAGACTTGATTTGCGTCAACCCCTGTGATTGTGTGAACTTGAAGAGTGTTGAGATTATGGAAGCCGCGTGCTTCTCCTGCGGCTCTTTGTTGCTTGATGAACAGCCTCCGTCTGTGAATTCTGTATTGCTTCCAGGACAGCTTACATGCAATCCTCCTCAAGGAGCCTTAGTCATCTGAAAGAAACCAAGCAAAGAAGGAACGATGTTAACAAGGGGTGCTTTCAGAGCCAAAGATGTTGTTTTGAAACGGCCATTGAAGCTGTGTCGTTGTATAGCAGTGGTAACCTTTGATTGGATGCTGACACGGTCTTCATTAGTCACCGGGCCGCATGGGATGGAGCGGAATTGATGAAGCGCTACCACTCTAATTATCGCACACATTAGCTAGTTAGCAGAGGTTAATTGTTGTTCAACGGAGCTGTTGCATTAGAGAAAGAAGTCGAGATGTTGAGTCGATCCGAACCCAATGCGTTCTACTTGATCGAGGCAGAGGATCAAACCTAAAATTACTATTAGCAAAAGAGGACCTGATGACGACACCTACTTTTTGATTACCACTCGGCTGCGATAGGACTGGCAGATCCATCAAAAGAAGTCGGTCGCACAGTTTTTTTAACGACCCCCTCTTCTTTCCTCATTAGCAAGCGGTTGTTTGTTCAGGGGATAATTCGTGACTTTTCATCTTGAGTTTCCTACTCAGTGTGTTGTTGGAACACAAAATGGTGGGAATAATGACTACAAGCCGCTCGGATCGATGCAGTGTAATCACTCGAAGTCGAGCCCAATTTGTTTCTTGGGAGAAAAATATACGAAGCGGAATTCTGTCGGTCCTCTTCCAACAGCAGGGGCGCGTTGGGATCCTTTCAAATATCTGACAACAACAATGAACACTCAAGATAATTAGGGATGTAGCAATTCTGTGATAGTGAGAGACGCTACCGCAGACACCTCTCCCATTATTTGAGCCGACCTCTTAGTTGGTTGTGCTTCATTTTCATTTTCTCCTTGGCTCCCCTCTCGTCGGTTCATCTCTTCCGTAAGGAACGTCTGGTTACAGAAAATTCTTCCGCAGTGCGGCTACAGTCAAGCTAATTTCATCCTTAAATTGACACTCAGCTCCCGGATGTAACCTCGCAGCAGTATCGGATATGAGATTTATGTATGACAGTGATCGATGTACTTATGGATGAAAATGACAATTAGATATGGGAACGAGCCATTGGGCATTCTTGGGAGGCGGTCAATCGGCAGATCCGACCCTGGGTGGGACGGGGCGGAAATATCAAAGGGCATCGCCATAGGAGCTCGGAAATGCCTCTATATCATCAGTTGGTATTGATTGATTAAGGGTATCCGCGTACCTTAGAACCCTTTCACGAACTCCTCGTTTGCCTGTCTACACTACCAGACCATGTCACTCACAGTATTGACTGACAAACCCATCAATTGATCAGCTCCATATAACCGTAGGCCATTCGTCTAAAGGCATCTTCCATTAACTGATTGGAAATTCATCCGAGTGAACTCTACTGCTTGGATTGAGGAGGCATCAAAATACCATTGAGGGACTTCGTGTGGAATCATTTTCAGTGGTAATCCACTGGGCACACGTTTGTTCTGGTCCGGTTAACTTGTGAAGGTTTAGCAGAATAGCCAACGATATTTTCGTCTGCTTCATTTAATCTGCCACCATAAACAACAGCCGGTCCACAGAGAGCATGCCGCCGTCAGAGTGTATGGGTCCATCAGCAGTTAGGAACCTGCTCAGCGTGCTAATTATGTTCGCAACTTCATGCAACCGTCTGGTCGTTAGCTTTCTCTGGATGGCAGCGTGTTCTCATGGGAAACCGAATACGAGATTTATCGCTATTATTGCTTCGTCCCATAAAGTATAGGCTACAACTTTCCGTTTATAGACATGATAGAGGCCGGTTCTCCAATGGGCCAATGATTTTCAAAAGACGACAGAGAGAAGTTGGCTTCCTTCAGTCAGCTATTAGTGGTTGTTGTCCAGAGAAATCGTGATGTTCGCCTGATGGAACTCTTAATGGATTCTTTTTAAAGATAGATTGAAATAATTGAAGAGAGCACTAAGAACAATAACCAGTCGACAGTTGGTTACCAGGGTTTGGCAACGCCACCGTGACAGAACAGTCGGGCCTCCTTACTCTGGTCGGTCTGATAGTTTGTGCGTTATTGTCACCATGGTAACGGTTTCATCGGCGATGGGTCGTTGCTAGACAAATAAAGCTAAGCCAGTTTGAAATATTTATCATATCAGAGACGGGGAACTGGCCATTAATCTACATTCTCTAATAAATTGGGTTATATCAAAAGGTTTGCTTGTCTTTTTATGGTAGATTTTATTCTCAGGCTTTGTTCTCGCGTCTGCTGTAATGCAATAAGCCGATGTGTTCCCTAAAACAAGCGAGCAGAGCTATTTATTACTAATTGTCTTCGCTCATTCTCTACATAAGCGTCTTTTATTACCCAAGTAACGTATGTTTCATTAGACAAAGCTTTGCTGATGACAGGCGTATAAATAGATCGTCTGTTTGAAGTGAGGAGAGAAATGGCGCACAAAGGATGATTTCCATCAATTCGTGGAGCTTCCTCCGGGAACTGAAATGATAACACAGACGGCGGGAAAAATCAATTAAAAGTTAATGGATGTGGGTTGTACCAAATTTTGATAGGCCATCTCTATCTTTTCGGAAGCATGGTTTCGCCTTATCCTTGTTTTGAATTACGGCATCTTTCGATAGCATCCCCCGACCAAAAAGCAGAATGCATGTGACATTGTGAGCGTGGCAGAGCCAAATATGTCAAATGCAGTGAACTTAATGGGTAGATGTAAGTTTCTACGATCATAACGGGTTCTTCCTTTTGTAGTTGTCGCTCATGTCGCTTGCAATTTCGCCGGGTACCACGTCATTCACCAGGTGTGTCGTATAACCAATAACTCAGTTGTTGTTGACAATCTCAACGTCTCCCTGTTCCTGTTTCACGCACGTTGTCTTGGGTTTTGCTTCGGGTCTTCATCACTTTCTTGAATTTTCTCTCGATGTGTTGCTGCTGGTGTTCTGTTTGGCGTTCTTAGATTCTTCGATATGCAAGAGACCCACCTACAGGTGGTTGTTGTTAGAATATAGACTATAGAAAAGAATCCTCCAATTGCGAGGGTGAGAGGTGCATGATAGATCGTTTGCAATTAAACCCTTTTGGGCTAGCGCAGTGTTCCACTTCACTTGAGTGTTTCCATCAATTGCGTCTCAAACATCTTACTTGATTCTACTGCGCTAGGCGGCGATGTGGAATGTTCATCGAAATGTAAACTTCAAACAATAAATTATCTGAAAGGAAAAGAAAGGGTCGGGCACTTATCTTGATTTAGAGTCGGTTTTGTGTAAAGTGTGTTAAAAACAGTGGGAACTGAAAATCTGTCATTGTGCTAATTCGGCTCATCTGTTTGTGTGTTAAATGATATTGAAGTAAACCGCAGGATTGCCTCTGATGGAAGATGCTGGAACCGTACTGACGGGACTTAGATAGGATAATTTAACCAGCCAGGCAATGTTATCCTTCTTAAGCAACGTAGACTAATCAAACAGAGGATGCCTTTGGGTATTAGTTCTCTTTCAATTTCTTTCCGTCTGATGCAGGCCTCCCCGTGTGTACCCTACAATAGATCCCCTAGGTGATATAAAAAGGGGATTACTGCATGAGATGGTTTAATCGCTTGTTGTATCTTTAAAATGGATAGCGGCTAAGGCAAGTGCAAATTGGGTTCTGCCGTTTAGGATAACTAGCGATAAATTGAAATATGTTGAGCTTCTCGACAGGGGAATTTAACTTGAGAAGAAATTTGGTATATCTTTACATCACCAATCCCCTTATGGTTCTTAAGCGCATTTTATAGTGTAATCCTGTAGATTTCATGTAGAATATCAAAGGTGATAACAGTAAGATATTTAGCACTCACTCTGACATGTTCAGTATATATACTTCAAGGGTTATAGTCGAACGGCTGTCTGTATTAGTCTGAACAGCAAAGGACAGTGATACTGTTCACAGACTAGAGAGAATCGCTTAACAAAAGAATGAAACTAGGGCTAAATAATATTTCCTGGGCCTGTGTTGTGCCCTTCGGTAGTAGATAAGCTTATAGTTTGTAACAATGGCGTTTACAATCATGGTGGTTCTGTACAAATTTCTGTAGTCAGTTTGGAACATGTAACCATGTGATATTTTTAAAAGGTGACAACTATTTTTAGGTATCTGTTTTTAGAGATGCTAAAACGACCAAGAGTTATATGACTCCTACTACAGTGCATCCATACATGCCATATATGAATGGATAGGTTTATTATTGTATTCCGAGTTGCCTACTGGCTCTGTTCACCGGTCGCGAGCGGCAAATATGATGAGCTCTTTAGTGGACGGATGGACACCAACTTCCGTAAAGATGAAGATGATTTTACTCGACAAGTGAAATAGCAGAGCAGCAGGGACGGAACAACTACATGTAATGTGATTGAGCCAACGCCATCTTTTTCGGATCTCCGACCACTCATTTTACAAC